>JAVJIF010010562.1:0-146841 GCA_038442645.1 Agave tequilana | reverse complement strand
TTACTTAACGCCTCCTTACCTGCTCCTGTATGCCTATGCGCATGACACGGTTTTCAATGCTGCTCTTGGACTCAGATTTATCGATACAAGTGTGCTTGTCCTTACACACCACTTGGCATTCTCCACGCCACTCGTTGGGGAGTTTCTGACTCCTCTGGATCTGCATGTCTAGATCTCGAATCTTGAACTGTGGTGGACTTCCTGTTGATCAGAGTGGCGCAGCGAAAGCGTAGTGGATCAGCGGAAGACCGTCCGAGACTCTATCCTTTCAGGCCCCCTGCTCGGCTCTCGAGTTTTTCTTTTGTGATTCGTGAGCGCTTTTTATACTGTTCATACTTGTATATCTCTTTGTATTCTCGCATTTGCGCCTATCAGTGATGTAATATTCTTGTAATATTGTGTCACATCCTATGATAACTTTGTAATTGTACTCATATGTTGGAATGTATAATGCACCACGTACTTTCGTACTCTGATTCTTACATGTACTGATGCTTAGCGTATATACGTGAGGTATTTTCGCCTGCGTATATACGTCGCAGCAAAGTACATCTCGTACCCACGAGATCGAGGCGTTACAGTATTTCATAAAGATGAGATATGGTACACAAACACGCTAATTTGAGATAACTAATGTTCCAACCCAAAATATATTCAAATATGATGTTATATTGATAGCAAGTAATTAACCAAGTCTCATTAATAGATTATGACTATAAATTTATATTTCCTTGATTATATCTTTCAGGCTGTAGCGGTCAAAATTTGACCTTCGTCAAGATGATGACATGTGTTTCTTACTACCGAGAACTTTCTCCAAGAAGTCCACAATTCTATGAGTCCAACTCGGAGCCTACGCCACATCCAACTTCCTCGAAGTTATCCTCTGCCACATCCGACCTTCCCGAAATCATCCTCCATCCCGAAGCCCTACCCTCCTAGAGCCACTTTCCACCACTCCAAGGTCTTTATCTTCTCGAGGTCTTTCCCATTCAAAAGTCTTTGCCTTAAGTCAGAAGCCCCAAACATGAGTCCACCGAGATCTCCACCTACTGTTATGCAGCTTCATCCTCCCTACGTTCATAACATATAATGCTCCTTTCAGCGCGGGCAGATATGGACAGTGGCGAATTCCTTGGCCTGCAATCTCGACCAACCAGCGTCAGTAATCACAGCCGTTATAACAATTCAGTCTATGCAGATCATGCATTACATCAGCCCGTCAATTCCACCTCTACATTGCATCCCTGCTAGGTAATATGATCATTCTACTTCTAGGAGAAGGGGTTCGCTTCTTGACCCATGAGAACATATATACACACTATTATACTGGAAGTTTTCATATTTCAGTCCATCACTATACTAGCAGTTCCATGTGCTAGTCTACCCTTCCACCACATCGGCAGTTTTTCTCTGTCAGTCCTTCCTACCATTTCATTTACTGATTCTCACGCCCGAAGGTTTTTAGGTTGGCACACACTGGCGCTCCTAACTTGAAAAGTATTCTTTCCCATATGTGTTCTAATAGGTATCATTCAAGAAGCACCTCCAATCGCTTGTGGCGGTCAGATCCATGAAAAGTCAGATTTTATCCACCATAAATTGGTATTTTCATTGAGCGCTGAGTCCACACTCAAGATCTCCTTCCCTTTCAACCCAAACACCTTTCTATTCAACCTAAAACACTCCACAAAAAGCGAAAAAGCCTCTTCCCTAGTGTCGATAGTCCCGAAAAAGCAAATTATTATCCACAACAGTGTCCCATCAAAGGGCAAGTCTAACAGCACCGCCGGGGCATTATCCCCCCGCCTACCCACGACACTGGCTCCTCCTCACCTCAGGGGGAGCAGCCATCATCCAGCCGATGCCGTTATTCGAAGGCCAGATTCTTCAAATGCTTACCGACATGAAGGAGCAGATGAAGGAGCAACAGATCCGATCAGAACGCGATTGGAGCAGACGGCTCTCGACCACGAGAATGCCATCCGTGAACATAAGGTGTTGAAGCAGCTCAACGAACAACTTCAGACCCAAATCGCTGCCCTTTAGAACACCCAAACACAATCTCAGTCGAAAAATGAACTCAGAATCAAAGAATCTCCCAACATCTGAGTCCTCGATGAGATAATCCAAAGATAGATTAAGAAGGCTAAGTTGTAGCTTCATAGCCGATCAACATCTTCAGTTATCAAAGTCTCTAACTCCCCTCTATCTGAGGATATCCAAGAGTGGGAGAGGAAGTTCTCAACTCCAACATTTGATTACTACTCAAGGGTGAGCGATCTGGTTTAATACATCAGACATTTTTGGGACAAGACAGTGATCTACTCCCGCAATGATCCACTCATGTGCCTGACCTTTTTGTTCAGCCTGAAAGGTATAGCTTCGGATTGGTTATACTCTCTGCTGCCCTATTCTCTCTACAACTTTGAGAAGGTAACTGAAGCATTTTTCACACAGTACACCTCCCGCTGAGAAGCCAAGAAAGACAACCATCACCTCCTCTCTGTCAAGATGAGACAGGGTGACAATCTCAAGTCTTACATTGGCTACTTCCAGAGCTAGCTCGCTAAATTTTTTCAACTGCGGTAAGGATGTCTCTGCACTCACATTCATCAGCGAATTACAGATCTTTTACCCCCTGTACAAGCACTGTTGAAGCATGACGTCACTCGGATAAGTGAAGTCTTATCCAAAGCTCAGCCCTACATTCAGTTGGAGGAAGCGATGAAGAGCTCCGTCTAGCACTCCCTTAAGTACAGTAATGATGGGGGAGAAGATGAACACGTAGCGCGAAACTCTGACCCATGCCAGCAACCAGAATCGGGGGAACGTGCTTTCAAGAAGCAGGCGTTCATGATTCTTTCTCTGAATCTACTTCGAGCCTTCAAAGCAGAACAACACTTCACCCCACTGAGGCTTCTCAATCAACGAGATCTTTAATGCCATAAATATCAACTGTGGGTAAGACGCCCGAAGCCAATTCAATATGACCCCGCACCCCCTAGAGCAAAAGTGTAATGTTCCTTCCATGAAAGCAAAGATACAAGATCATCCACTGTAGAATTCTCCGGTGGTACCTAGAAGAACTAGTCCGCCAAGGCTACCTTAAAAAGCATGCTCTCACACCCAGGGCAGCTGCCATTGCAGGACAGCCAAGCACTCCGTCTCCTACCCAACCGCAGCATGCAATCACTGAGCACAAAGAGATTGAATGACCTGATTCCTCCAACAAGGACATGGAAGTACCTTAACCACACATCCCATGTATTTACTTTTAAGCTAATGTATTTTACTTTATATCAAGAAATAAAAATGCATTTTTCTCCTAACCATTTTCTTGCTACCCCCGTTGATGGGAGTGTCCCCTATCAGTCCTTGATGCTTGTGCGTTCTGTTGTTAGAGTGTCCCCCATTCGGAGATGTTAACGCAAGCATCAGCCTATGGGCTCCCTCCCGATTAACCTACTGGCAGTCGGAACCCTTTGATGTGGACGTGTCCCCCACTCAGAGTCCCTGCCACACTGATGGGAGTCTCTCCCATCAGTTCGTGATGCTTGTACGTCCTGTTGTAGGAGTGTTCCCTACTCGGAGGTGGCAACACAAGCACCAGCCTATAGTATCCCACTCAATTAGCCCACGGGCAGTCAAATCATCCGTTGTGAGAGTGTCCCCGCTCGGATTCCTTGTCATGCTGATGGGAGTGTCCCCCATCGTTCCTGACGCTAGTAATCCCATTGTGAGAGTGTCCTCCACTTAGAGGCAGCAACGCAAGTACCAGCCAACGAGCCCCCTTTCAATTAGCCTACGGGCAATCGAAATCCTCCATTGTAGGAGAGTCCCCCACTCGGAGTCCTTACTCTGCTACAGAAATTTCCCCTCTCAGAGCCCCTTGAAAGTTTGCAGGTATCTTGATGGGATTACTCCCACTCGGAGACAACTCCGCAGACTCACCAAAACAGTTCACGACCAACCAACCTATTGGATAAAGAAATTGAGCGCTCCAGAAAGGTATGACTGTACAAGATCCGAACCGGGTAAGATCCTAACATAAACCACCTTAATTTTAATAATATTCATTATGCATATTGCACTATATCTAAAAAGAATAATGCAAGATACCCTGTTACATCTTCATGTTTACATCCATTCCCCTCGCCGACGAGAGTGTCCTCATTAGAATCCCAAAAATGCTTGTATGTGACGATATGAGAGTGTCCCCCACTCAAAGGCGACAACGCAAGCATCAGTCTATGAGCTCCCTCTCGATTAGTCCATGGGCAGTCAAAATCATCCATTGTGGGAGTGTCCCCCACTCAGAGTCCTCTACTTTGTTGCAGGGATTTTCCCCTCTTAGAGCCCTATCAAGTTTGCAGGTACCGTGATGGGATCACCCACACTCGAAAATAACAACGCAATCTCTCCAAACCATACTATCCAACTAACCATACCAGAGATAGAGATCAGTACTACGAAGAGGCATGATCATACCAATCCCAAAAGCCAATGGTAAAAACAAGCCAAGTAAGATCTAACATTAACTATTTCCATTCCAAAATTTTATTTCCATTCTGAATATACTTCCATTCTGAATTCCATTATATTTATTTATTACATCTAATATGGGTAATACAATAAATTCCATTACATCTCTGTGTTTACAACTTTTTAAAAAAGAAAATAGTTGATCCAGGTCCAAAAGCTCCAATTCTGCCCCCATTAATAGGCTCCTGATGCGAAGCAATAAAGACTTGCTCATCAGAAGAATGGCTCCCTGGAGTAGTCATCCATCTTCATTCATGCCACAGTTCCTGAACAGGCAATCTTGTGCCTTCACCTCCGTATCTCTCCAAGGCAGCAAAATGAGAACTCCCAGGAAACCCATGAGAGCGAGGTAGTAGCTCTCTGATCGTAAATGTATTTTGGTACTTTTTATTACATTTCCATACTTATTTAGTAATAATCACTGCTACTAACTTGTCTTAATGTCTGATTTTCTCAAGTACAAATTAATAGAAATTAGAGAAGATAATTACAAATATTCCCCAACTAATTCAGATTTAGTTGGATTTATTTTGTTATCTGGGAGAATCAAGGGGATAGTGGCGAAATCATAGCTCAATCAGCCAAACTAACAGAAACATACGAGTACAAAAGATCAACGGAGAAATGCCCACGGGATCTGGCCCATCCTGCTGCGAAACCGAGGCTTTGGCCATATTTTCGCGGCTGTTTGGTGAGATAAGGGGGAGCGTTTGCTCCCCTATCTTCAGACGCTCTCCTCGTTAAGTTTCTACTATAAAAGTCTGCAAATTCAGAAGCCACAGGAGATGATTAGGTAGAGAAGGATTCTTAAGCTAGTTTTCATTCTAGTTTAATGTAGATTTTTCATTTTTATTTTAATGTAATTTTTATTTCATTGTAAGCCTAGGTTAAACTGAGATTCATGTAAGTAAGAGAATTTATGCTGAGAGTGACATTGATGTAACATTCTCCTTTCTTTCATCGTTTCTCCATGCAATCAAAAGGTAACATATTTATGTTCTTTTTCTTCTTCTTATACTTGTCTTCTTTTTTGTTTTGATAATTATCAAGTGAGTTTTATGCATCGGTATTGCCTTGCTTTTGCAAGTGCCACCGATAGCTCATGATGATGGATTCCTCCTTAAGATTTGTATCATTTCATGCTTACTTGTCGAAGTTCTTGAAGATGTAATGTGGATGGAGGATTGAGTTCAATCTTATGGGCTATGCACTATTCGCCTCTGAATCTAGGTAAACGTGCTAAAGATCTAAAGTAAATTATCTGCTAAAAGAAGTAATTTTACGTTTCTTCTTTCTTTAAATTTCTTAGTGTAGAACACACTTTCAATCACAACTCTCTTTTCTTCACTCTTTTTATTTCTTTCTTTAACTTAATTTTCTATTTTTCAAGATCATTTTCTCCAATCTACCACCTTCAATCTAACCTAACATAGCTTTTCCTCTTTTCTTTCTAAAGAATAAAGAAGAACTTTTAACCATCTTTAGTAAACTAAAAGAGAACTTACTAAAAGTTTTCGTCACTAGTCCCTTCTTATGGATCACGACCCGTATGGACACTTGCTATCGCGTTAGTATTAAGAACTTGCATATTCTATTCTTAAGTTCTGAAATTCTATATTTTCTGTCTAGGTAAAAGCTCAATCAAGTTTTGGTGTTGTTGCCAGGGAGGGACGATAAGTAACTCTCATTTTAATTTACTAGTTTGGTTAACTTTCTTCTCTGTTCTTGTGTACAAGAGTAGACATCAAGAAAATCTTTGTTGTAGTGGACATATAAGTGGCCCTAAACTCTGCTCAAAAAAGCAGAGCGCAGAAGCCCTCAGATTTCGCTTTCCCACGACAATCTGAGTGAACTACTAACCTGTATTTTTTGTAGGATAATTGAATTGCAAAGTTTAAGGTTTCTGCAGCTATTTATTTCTTATTTAACTCACTGTATATACTTTCTAATCTCAACAGTAAATTATTGCTTGTAAATGTTAAAAAAATGCTTAAAATTGCATTTAGGTACGTGTCTATTTCGTTACATTTTCTTTTTATTGTTAAAGAGTGTTGGAGCCAAGTATGTGTGCAAACATTTAGTATAAGATTCATTCTTATATGAAATATTACTTGAGTATTACTTTTTCTATATACTTGTACACTGCACTAAACTGAATTAAGGGCTTATCTTATAAACAATATAAGGTGGGAAAGTCATTACCCTCTCTTAGCCCACAAATAATCTTCTCACTTACTAACCTAAGCTTAACTTAAAACTGAGTAAACATTGGTCCTAGGGACATCTCGGGCTCAAATAGGAGACTGACTTAAGGGGGAAGTTGCTAGAATTTGACTCTTGTCAAATCGGTGTTTAAGGTTGGGGATTGAGAGACGAAACCTCAAAAAATAATGGTTTGACATAATTAGGCCCGTTGTTTAGGCATGAATACCTCCCACTGGTCTTGCCCATACCTGGCCGATTAACCTGTGGTCAGATTCTACAATATACCTCCCGTGGATAGTCTAACCAGTTAGGGGTCGTCTAGGTCTAAGTTTACCCTAACTTAAGCTAAATTTTTTGTTTGTTTGTTTGTTTTTGTTTTTATTTTTTTGACATCTTAGTGATATGGATTATAATTATAATTATTCCAATGTATATTGTAACGCCCCGATCCCACGGATACGGAGACGTCACTACGACGTATATACGTAGGTCAGAAAATGCCCCCACGCATATACGCTAAGCAATAAGTACAACAAGAATCAGAGTACACGACAAAGCGTGATATCCATACATATGCCAACATAAAAGTACAAGTACAAGTCATCACAAAATATGATAAAAATATTACACATTACATGTATCTTTTATCACAACCAAGTTCTAAAGCAAAAGATACAATATAAACACAAAATGCTCACGAGTAGGATGAAGATCCCGTGAGTCAAAAAGAGAGATCTGGCACAAGGACTGGAGCTAATCGGCCTGCTCACTAAAGAAAGCTCGATCTTCTGTGGATGGCTCCACTTCGATCCAAGCTTCGGAACCTGAACATACAAATCCAAGGGAGTCAGGACCTCCCAACAATGAACAGGCTACAGCCAAATGGCTAGGAGAGCAAGAATATGAGAGTTAGAACAGTATAATGAATACCAATCAACAAGTAATGGAAGCATAAAGAGTAAAGTCAGAATACAATAAATCCACAGTTAGAGTCTATTATTATTATTACTTGTCTCACTGTGATATCTAGCTATGTGACCCAGCGTCCCAGCGCACATAGATCCATATCCTAGTAAAGCAAGGTTGTTATTGGAAACCAGCGGTTGTATCGACGAACTATGTTTACAGTGGATCCCGTACATGCCCGGGTAACGGTCCAGGATTGTTCCGTTGCTTGGTGACGGAAGCCAGCCGCTAGGCTAACAGGAGGGACTTATGTATGCCCTTTATCATGATAGTATTCAGGAAGAGAGGAGCAAGCACTCCCCTCGGTCCCCTGGTGGCCCACAGGTCAGACCGGAACATGAGTTGCACAACATTCCTAAAACCACTGTAAACACGAACACATATCGATACCCGCATGTTTTCCCCCGACCCAATATAAGTTGGTCCATTTTATACAAAAGTCAAGTGTATCATGCTTGGTTCAAGTGATGGCATGATAAGTGGTGATATCCATTTATTAACAAGTTATGGAATGAGACTACACAATGATAAGTCATGAAGTGGAAATATATAATAACAAGTCATGGTGTAATATGAAGTAAGATCCATCAAGTAACATGTCATGAGGTATCAGTCATGAAGCACAAGTAACAATAATACATAGCACATGAACCAATGATAAGATCCAAATTCAGAAAAGAAATCAACTAAGACAAACAGTCAGAATTAGTCGACTAGGTGGAATGGTTAGTCGACTAATAGGGGTCTTAAGTCGACTAACAGTCAGGATTAGTCGACTAAAACTGGGTTCCAGAGAGTTGGATTCTGGTTTTTAGGAAAAGTTAGTCGACTAAGTGGAAGGGTTAGTCGACTAACAATGATTATAAGTCGACCAACAGATACTTAAGTCGACTAAGTCTGTGATACAGAGAGTTGGGATTTATTTCAGGGAAAAGTTAGTCGACTAGGGTCAAGGATGTAGTCGACTAAGGGTCTCTAGTCGACTGGTAATTTGGTCTAGTCGACTAAAACTGTGTTCCAGAAAAGGTTACGTTTCAAAACAGAGGGGTTAGTCGACTAATACCTAGGTCAAGTCGACTAATCGTCTAGAAACAGAATACAGAACAGATTTTCTGATGGTTGTGTTTGATGTCTAAAAACATGATTTTGAAGATGTAAATATACAAGATATGAGAACACAAGTGTGCTAGGAATTAGACAAGTCTTGGTGAGTAAAAATACTCACTAGGATTGGTTAATCGAAGCTTTACGAGTTCCGAGAAGATTGTAGTCGACGATATCACCAACTTGATCCTTGGCGATATTGCGGACGATCCCAATCCAAAGAAGTGGTGGTTGCTTGAGATGGAGAAGATGACCTAGGTGATGTTTTGGAGTTAGGGTTTAAGTTGAGATGAAGGAGGATTTGGTGAGGGTGAAGGTTTCTCTTGGTGGAAGGAAGTAAAAAAGGAAAAGAAGTGTAAAGGAAATGTTTAAATAGGTTTTTGATTTTGTAAAGGAGATGCAATTTATGTAGAAGAGAGGGGGCTTTGTGTAAATAGGGGAGGGGATGAGTGTCCCTCTTCTTGGCCACTTGGCCGGCCATGGGAGAGAGAGAGAGAGAGAGAGACATTAAATGAGGGGGTTGGTGGAAGTGAGTGGAGGTGAAATTTTGGGAAAAGATTGGAATTTTGGGAAAATAGAAAAACTTGTGGTTGTGGAGGAAGGAACGAAATTAAGAAAAAGGAAAAAGGAAAGGAAATTATAAATGAAAGTATTTTCTCTTGGAATTAAAAATAGAAAATATTGAAAACATGGATTCCCGGGTTTAAGTCGAGGATACGGAAAACATTTCGGAAAATACCGAAATCGTCCGAAATTCAAGTATCTCGGAACGACTCGTAAATTTTACCAAAAATCAAGAATAATATATGAAGACTCATAGTGAAATCCGTTTGAAGAAATACTTTATGGTTTTAAAACTAAAAATCCCGGAATCAGTTATCTACCGACTCCGTTGGAATTTTCATAAATTCATAAAATTCTCAGAAAAAGTATTTAGATAGAAAATATAATTATAAGAAATAAAGTCTAAAGGACCTTCTAGAAATTCCTAACTGTTTGTGAATTAAAAATCCGAGAATCGATCAGCGGCACTGGTCGACACCGATTTTGAAAATATTTAATTAAATTCAGGAAAATTCCAGAAAATCATAGAAAATATATAATATTGGAAAATGATTTTTAAAACTGAAATCGGTCAAATACAGGAAGTAAATCGAAAAATACGATCGAAAAACTGAATACGCAACTAAGTACGTATTCCGGGAACGGGATATTACATATATAGCGATCCATACTTCATCCCCACCTCTTTTAACTCGGATATTACCAACTCGGCATTTCATAACTCTACCCAATCAAGTATGCCGGATTGGTCTTATCTGAATCAATATATGTCCCTGTCCCAATATTATGAACAGGACTGGAACAGTCATCACCAATCTTCACAGAATCAGTGGGGATTCAACTCCCCAGAGTCAATCCCAATATTATGAACAGGACTGGAACAGTCATCACCAATCTTCACAAAATCAGTGGGGATTCAACTCCCCAGAGTCATATGGTCAAAAATATTTCCAATATCTAGCTTCATATACTCCTTCTCCCGAATAACTATTAGAAGAACCAATTGACTGGGAAAAGAGGATGGAAGTTTAGAAGAGCTTGAGCGGTAATTCAAACTCTAGAATACTCAAAATATCATAAAAATTTTCAAATTCAAGATCCTTACTCCATTTTTCAAGTCCCACAATAAGAAGAACATACCAACTTAGAAAAGAGTATACAATCCATAATTTAATTCTAAAGCGATCCTTTCGATATGATTGAGCAAGACTTAGTTGATTAGAAAACATGGGTAGGAATGAGAAAACTCTTCCTACTCAATTTTTGACTATTTCCGACACTTCTAACCATATTGATGAAAATCAAGAATCATGGTATCTTGAAGACTTTGACCTAGATTCAATTTCACCACAAAATCTTGAACTTGACCAATATCAACTCATTAACAAATTGGTAAGTTTTTATTTAAATGAAATTAAACTTGAACATGAACGTGACTCCAACCCATAACTTTGTGATTCAATTCTAATTTTTGAATCTATGTTGACTCTAGTATCCTTGCCCAAGTTGGACCCATGTCCCGAGCCAACATTGATTCCTGTATTCATTGATTTTGAAATTGAACTACCTCTTTTGGATAGTCACATTTCATTGAGGAAAAAGAATATGAAATTAAATTCTTTGATTTGAACTAACTCTTGAACCAAAATCGACTCTCGAACCCAAAGTTGATTTCTTTGAGTTAGTATTGGTTCCCGAACCTATCACTCTTGAGCCCAAGTTAACCATTCCACCAAGTTACATTCTTTTATTGGACATAGGTATAGACCATGATGACTCTGTGATGATTGTCCAAGACTGATCATATGAAGGGGATAATTTTCATGATAGGATCTCGCATGATCCTATTCATATTGGGAATTGTAAATATGTAAATAGAAAAGAGGTCAATAAAGGTGAGGTCCGTGAATCACCACATTATTTTGATTGGGTAGCAACACTTGGCCCAATCCGACCACCACCGGAACCACCACCTTGAGGTGACATTTTCTTTCACTTTATTCTTTTTCATGCATTTATGCATTCATGCATACATTGAGGATAATGCATGAGATAGGTGTGGGGGAGGGTTCTAACATAACATAGATTTTCTTTTAATTTAAAAAATTAACATTTTCTTTGCTTTTAAAAACTTTTTAAAACGAGAAACAATATTTTGACATTTTTTTTGTAAGAAATTTGTTGGCCCAAAGGCCCATCACTCTAGTTTTGATGATGATCAACTCATATAGTTATAATACTAATGATCTTGTGTTTAATTAGTTTCAGATTTGTGATCAAGATCTTAGTAGGTGTGTAGCTTCAACAAAGGATTTAAAGTCAAGTTTTGGAGCTAACACGGTTTGATTCAAGAGCTTGTGCATCAAGACCACATCAAGTACTCAAGAGGAGTCTAGCTCTTTGGATCGAGTTTGGACCAAGTCAAGAAGATGAGAAGACTTCAAGTGAAGACTTCAAGAAGATAAAGACTTGTGTCTAGGTTTGTTTTTATAAGATTTTGTTTTTAGTTAAAATGTAAAGGATAGAATAGTTGGTGGATTGCTCAAGTATATCTATACACACACACTCTTGATATTTATATGTGTTTTTACAAAAGAGTTTTCATTTTGGAAAAATACCGGTTTGGTTTTTGGTATTCAATGTTTACATGTTTTAACCAAAACCGTATTTAGAGCTTAATGTCAAAAACATAAATATTTCATCATGTTTGTGTAGTGGATCATATCCATACACACTATGCCTTAAAAGTTGTTTAAATATCTTGTTTTTGTATTTGGAGAAGTTTTGGAAAAATCAATTTTGGAAAAATACAGTTTTCATTTTTAAGCCAAAATTTTCAAGTTACAAAAATAGTCCAAATTATTTGTAACATGCCTTGATTTTGTGCAAGCATGTTTGTTTATAAAAGAATATTGGTAAAACTATTTTTGTAGATTTTTCATGATTTTATGGGATTTTAATTGAGCCAAAATGATCAAGTTTTTCTTTCGCAAAAATTCCTGACCTGGCTTCAGCCGATCGACCGGGACGGTCGACCGTAGCTTGAAGTCGGCCGACCGATGTGCACAACGTGCACGCCAGTATCTGGCTGGAGGGCCGGTCGATCGGAACGGTCGACCGTCCAGAGAGCTTTACTCTCTGGAAATCCTCGGTTGACCGGGACGGTCGACCGGCAGAGAGTCTGCTCTCTGTTCCAGAGGTTCGGTCGACCGCTGCCCCAACGGTCAGAATCTGACCGTTGGCGGTCGACCGTCAGCTCTGTCTGGCCCATAACGGCTAGTTTTTGGAGCTCTATAAATTGGGCCATTTGGGGGCTGTTTTCTCTAAGATTTGAAGTGGATTTTTACAACAGTTTTTTCCACTCTTTCAAGAGATTTTCTCCACTTATTTGAGAGCAAATATTTCCAATCAAAAGGGGAGTTTTATCAAGAGTGTTTAGAAGTGATTTCTTTGAGTTTTCCTCCACCATTTCAATCCTTGTTTTCTCACACAACACTTGAGCTATCCATTGCTATATCTACCTATAGGGATTTGTTGTGAGAGGATTTTAGGTGATCAAGAGTTGTGATCACTAAAGTTCTACTTTGTACTTTGAGGAGGCGACTTGCGGGTTCGCGGTGGTTTCGAGTTCGTGTGTGAACTCCTTGTTTGAGGTGCGGCCTCGGCGAGCTAGTGGGCTTGCGGTGTGTACGGACTACGGAGTCCGAGAGCTTGTAGGTGTTGCGGCACCGAGTGATCCGGTGGGACCGATTATAGTTGAAATCCTTCAAGTGTGAAGGCGGGGATGTAGAGCAAGGGTGCTCGAACCTCGAAACAAATCCCTTGTGTTTGCGATTGCTCACTCTCTCTCTCTCTATCTCTTGTTTATATCTTGCATACTATTATTGTGTTTATCTTTATATGCTTGATATTCATTGTGTGCTTTATTGTATATGCTTGGGGATTGTTTGCTAACACTAGTTTTCAACCAAGAGAGCCAACGCGGCACCTCAACTCTTATTTAGAGGAATCTTGAGGAGTTTGTCCAGAGCCCTTCACGGGAAATTCGGCAACACTCTTGTGTTAAATTTGGTGTTTAGTGTAAGAAGTTTAGTTTAGGTCATATAAGTTTTTAATTCCGCATTTAGTGACCATTAGATTAGCCATCACCTATTCACCCCCCTCTAGGTGATTTACAATTGGTATCAGAGCCAAGTGCTCTGAATTTGGGTCTTACAACTTAGAGTTAAAGATCCTCACTTTTAGGCTAATCACAATATTTGTACACACACCATGGACTTCATGTCACCACCCTTGTTTGACATTCTTAACATCCCTATATGGAAGGTGAAGATGTCCTTGTACCTCAAGGCCCTAGGCATTCATGTTTATCTTGCCATCACTAAAGATTCATATTGTTCTAATGGCAAAAATTGAGGCTAATGCAAAAATCCTTCATGCTCTAAAGTCAACCCTAAATGATGATTATTTATCTAGGGTTTCTAATATTGATTCAGCTTTTGTAGCATGGAACACCCTCATCTTCCTTGGCGAAAATGAACAATATTATGCGGGGAGCGACTTGGATGTTGGAAGCAACACCTCTAACGTGTGCTATATGGTCCAAGGGGATAACCCCCTTGAGGTAAACATCGAATCCGAGTTAGATGAAGATGTTGATATGTCCTATGATGAGCTTACATCTTTTTGTCAACAACTTCTTGAAAAATATGACATGCTTAAGAAAGATAATAAAAATTTGAAAAAGAATTTTAATTGCATGCTAAAAGAAAATGATTCATTTAAAAATAAGGTTGCATGCATTGAAAAAGAAAATGAAATTTTGAAAAATGAAAATGTTTCCTTAATGTCTAAATTAAGTGATCTTTGTGATCGAAACACTAATTTGAAAAATGAGATTATTTTGGTGGAAAAACAAAAGGAAGTTGCTTTTCAAGAAAACACTTCTTTAAAAAGAAAAATTATTGAAAATGAAAAAGAAAATGTTTTTCAAAAGAAAAAGAAAAATGATTGTCAATCTCACCATGCTTTTCATGCCACCATTGATAATAGTGAGATTAAATTTTTGAAAAATAAAATTAATTGTTTGAGCTCAACTTTAAGCTCATGTGCATTTAACCATAAGAGATCGGAGTCTTTATTTTCAAAGAAACAAGCTCCACATGTTCATGCACATCATCCACATCATGCATATGCACATTTTGCACGTCATGACCACACCCACACTCATATGCATTCTAAGGTGTACAAATGTACACATTGTGGCCGCAAAGGCCATTTAGCAAAATTTTGTTTTGATAGAATACATCATATTAATTTTGCTAATAATAAAAATTTTTGGGTCCCTTATAAGACTTACCCCCAAGGACCTAAGAAAAAATGGGTACCAAAGTCCCCACCTTTTGGTTTTGATGTAGGTGAGGGCTCTCACAAAACGTGAGAGGGAAGGTGCCTTGATGGTGGATGCACATGGACTTGATGGACACATATTTGATGCACCGCTATCAAGAAGGTTTGGTGGGACAACCACCATGTTTTGGAGATTTGGAGCATAGTTCCTTAGTTTGGTAACTATCTCTAAAACTCTTAGTTTATTTACATGCTTATTTATATGTGATATTTGTTGGCCCAAAAAGTTACACTCTCCATTTGTTTAGAGTTTTGATGATAACAAAACAAATAAGAGCTATTTGGTACTAATAAGTTTGTTCAAGATAAGTTCCAGGTTAGTACCATATTTGGAGGCCATTGCTTAGCTATTGCAAGAACTTCTAGATTCATGAAGTAAAGAAGGCGTTTTTCACATCAAGGATGAACATAGAAGAGAAGGCTCTAGCAAGGCATTGCATGGCTCAAGACTTCAAGATTGCTCAAGATAATTCATTAGATTTGTTTCTAGTTTTATAGTTTTGTTAAAGAATAGTGAATAGGTTTGAAGCTCCATCACACACGTTTTTGTACACATCTTATTTCCAAAAATATTTTCTAGAATATGTACAAAATATTTTTGGATACAATCTTCTGGCTACAAACTCATTTTTATGTTTCATATATATCTCTATTCAAAACTACTTTGTTTAATTTTAAATTCCCTTCAAAATTCTGTTTCTGTTTTGACTTTTGACCTGAGCCGGTCGACCGACCGGCCGACCGACCCTGTGTCAGGTCAAGTCGGTCGACCGTCCCAGTCGACCGAGGTTCTGGCAGCAGGTGCGTATCCGTGTGCACGTTTCACGGTCGACCGAGCGGTCGACCGAAACCTGCCTGACTGTAAGTCGTTTGCTCTCTGTATTTTTCGGTCGACCGAGCGGTCGACCGAGAGCCGGCAACGGCTCTTATTTTTTGAACATCGGTCGACCGACCGGTCGACCGAAAGAGCCGTTTGAACAGTAACGGCTATTTTTCTGAGCTGTTTTATTTTTGTCCTTTTCTTTCTAAAAAGGTTTAAATGATATTTGCTGATCCTAATACTTCCTAATTAGCCTTAAGTGAGTTTTATCTTTAAACCCTAGCCCTCTATTATAAATAGGGGTGTTTAGGGAGAGGTTCTCAACAACAAACATTTGCAAAAATTTCAAAAGTTTAAGGCATTCAAAAGAGCTTTGTTTCTTGATTTTTGTGTTGAAATTCTCTCTCATTTTCTGAAGTACTTTTCAAAACTCTCTGATTTAGTTTTCTTTTTCCACTTACAAACAAGAGCTTCAATCCTACTCATTGTTCTATAAAGATTTCGTAAGGGAAGAGAATTTTTTTTCAAGAGAGAGTTTGTGGTCTTCTGATCACCAAGAGATACTTGTACTTGAGATTGTGGAGTTGGGTACTCTGGTGTGTTTGTAACATCTTTGTGAAGTTATAGTGGTTAGAAATCCTTCTGGGGAAGGCAGGGACGTAGAGCTGGGTGCTCGAACCTCGGAAAAATTCTCGGTATTTGTGTTTGGTTTACTTGCTCTTGCTTCTTACTTTACTTTCATTGCTCTTATTACTTGCTTGCTATTTTCATTGCAATATTCACTTGTTTTCATTCATCTTGTCAATCAAAGTCCCATACAATAAGATTGCATTGTGCACCTCCAACTCATATCCAGAGGAATCACGAGGAAGGAGTTCAGAGCCCTTCACGGGGAATCCGGCTTCTAGTCTTGTTTTGGGAGATTGTTGCATCATAATTTTTATTTGGGCATTGATTAGCATTATCACCTATTCACCCCCCCTCTAGGTGATTTTCAATATTTTTAGCATGTTCATGTTTTAGTTGTTTTGTGCTTCATGTGGTAAATACTAGTTTAAATGTAGTTTTTATCAAAACTTGGTTGTATACTTGTACAAGTAGTGAGCAACAAATTGATTTATATATGTTTGCACTTCATTGTTCATTTCTACTCACTATATGCACATATATAGCCTAGTTTTGATGATTATCTCATTTACACTTGTTTTGCCTATTTTCATGTTTTTGCTTCATGTATATGCATTTTTATTCAAATCTAATAAATATACATGTATACCCTTTTTGAGTCTCTTGCCTTCATGATAGACTCTTTTATATTTGGGATATGTATGCATATTGTTAGGATTGGATAAAAACATATATATACCTTGAAGTTTGTTTTTTAAGATGAAAAATAAATTTTCATGTTTTGTTGAAAAAAATTAATATTCATGAGCTTTATTGATTAATTTCATGGATAATGCTAATTACATGATTCTTGTGCACTCACTTTTTATTTATTTATTCATGACTTTATTTCATGATTATTTTTGAGCTTTATCGATTTTGAGTGTCAACTTTTGTGTATTTGGTATGATTCATGAAAAACATATGATTTGATTTCATGTTTTTGAAGGATCTTTAACTAGTTTTTCAAAAATTATTTTAACTAGTTATTATTCTTCATTTGGTAGTTATGAGTTATATACTTGATCTCAATTGATATTTTCATTTTGTATATACTCATATTTTGTTTCCTATATATGTATGCTTCATTTCAAATAATATCAATTTCTATTGGTATTCTCTTTTCATACATATATATGATTTAAGTGTGCTTGCTTTACAATTGATTTACATATTTAAAGTACAAAGTTTATGCTAAGCTTAAGTTAAAACTTTATTTTCAATTGGTATCTCAATTGACATTTTAATAAAGCTTATGCATGGTTTTTCAATTGATATCAATATGTTTCTATTTCAAATTTGTTATAAATTTACAATTGGTATCAATATGTATTGCCTATTTGAAAATTTCAAAATTTGTAATGTTTATTTACAATGATAATTTTAAAATTTGACTACAATTTGGTATCTTAAAATTTGATTCTCAAAATTTGTTTTTAATAAGAAACAAGTAAAAATGTTTTGATTTGTATTGCATATATGCAAGGAGAGCTTAACATCTCTTCTACATATAGATTCATGTTGAGTGTATCTTATATTGAGGAGCTTGACAACTCTTCTTTATGCAGTACACGTGTGTAGGGGAGCTTCACATCTCCTCTTATGCATTACAGATTATGTGTTATGTGAATTAGGGCTTGTCATCCCTTCTTCATGTAATGCATATATGTAGGGAAGCTAACTTAGCGTCTTCCTCTTCATGAATGTATATCGCATATAGCCTTTTATTTATTTGTTTGAGATTACCCCTTTATTGATTCTATGTTTCTGACAAAAAGGGGGAGAAAAATTTGTTGATTTTGTTTTTACTTTAACCCCTTTGTTGATGATTGACAAAAGGGGGAGAAGTATTTGGTATAATATATGCATGTTTTCCTTGCTTTATTCATAAAGGGGGAGTAGGATTTATGTTTATGCATATATGTTTTGTATTGCAAATAGGAGAAAAAGAATTTGATGTGTTTCATGCTTGTTTATGCATGTTTATCTCCATATATTTGCATACATGTTTATGAGCATTCATTGCATAATTATTTGTTCATTGCTATGCATGAGTTAAGGGGGAGCTTCCTTGAAGCTTTACTTTAATCCATGCATATATAACTTCATGAGTTTTGTCATCATCAAAAAGGGGAGATTGTTGGCCCAAAGGCCCATCACTCTAGTTTTGATGATGATCAACTCATGTAGTTATAGTACTAATGATCTTGTGTTTAATTAGTTTCAGATTTGTGATCAAGATCTTAGTAGGTGTGTAGCTTTAACAAAGGATTTAAAGTCAAATTTTGGAGCTAACACGGTTTGATTCAAGAGCTTGTGCATCAAGACCACATCAAGTACTCAAGAGGAGTCTACCTCTTTGGATCGAGTTTGGACCAAGTCAAGAAGATTAGAAGACTTCAAGTGAAGACTTTAAGAAGATGAAGACTTGTGTCTAAGTTTGTTTTTATAAGATTTTGTTTTTAGTTAAAATGTAAAGGATAGAATAGTTGGTGAATTGCTCAAGTATATCTATACACACACACTCTTGATATTTATATGTGTTTTTACAAAAGAGTTTTCATTTTGGAAAAATACCGGTTTGGTTTTTGGTATTCAATGTTTACATGTTTTAACCAAAGCCGTATTTAGAGCTTAATGTCAAAAACATAGATATTTCACCATGTTTGTGTAGTGGATCATATCCATACACACTATGCCTTAAAAGTTGTTTAAATATCTTGTTTTTGCATTTGGAGAAGTTTTGAAAAAATCAATTTTGGAAAATACAGTTTTCGTTTTTA
The DNA here is from genome assembly GCA_038442645.1 of Agave tequilana. NCBI lineage: Eukaryota > Viridiplantae > Streptophyta > Magnoliopsida > Asparagales > Asparagaceae > Agave > Agave tequilana. Next base: position 127,779 of record JAVJIF010010562.1, on the reverse strand, counting down.
AGCCAAAATTTCCAAGTTACAAAAATAGTCCAAATTATTTATAACATGCCTTGATTTTGTGCAAGCATGTTTGTTTATCAAAGAATATTGGTAAAACTATTTTTGTAGATTTTTCATGATTTTATGGGATTTTAATTGAGCCAAAATGACCAAGTTTTTCTTTCAGAAAAATCCCTGACCTGGCTTCAGCCGGTCGACCGGGACGGTCGACCGTAGCTTGAAGTCGGCCGACCGTATCGGTCGACCGACGTGCACAGCGTGCACGCCAGTATCTGGCTGGAGGGCCGGTCGACCGAAACGGTCGACCATCCAGAGAGCTTTGCTCTCTGGAAATCCTCGGTCGACCGGGACGGTCGACCGGCAGAGAGTCTGCTCTCTGTTCCAGAGGTTCGGTCGACCGGGCCGATCGACCGGGCCGGTCGACCGCTGCCCCAACAGTCAGAAATCTGACCGTTGGCGGTCGACCGGGCGGTCGACCGTCAACTCTGTCTGGCCCATAACGGCTAGTTTTTGGAGCTCTATAAATTGGGCCATTTGGGGGCTATTTTTTCTAAGATTTGAAGTGGATTTTTACAACAGTTTTTCCCACTCTTTCAAGAGGTTTTCTCCACTTATTTGAGAGCAAATATTTCTAATTAAAAGGGGAGTTTTATCAAGAGTGTTTAGAAGTGATTTCTTTGAGTTTTCCTCCACCATTTCAATCCTTGTTTTCTCACACAACACTTGAGCTATCCATTGCTATATCTACCTATAGGGATTTGTTGTGAGAGGATTTTAAGTGATCAAGAGTTGTGATCACTAAAGTTCTACTTTGTACTTTGAGGAGGCGGACTTGCGGGTTCGCGGTGGTTTCGAGTTCGTGTGTGAACTCCTTGTTTGAGGTGCGGCCTCGGCGAGCTAGTGGGCTTGCGGTGTGTACGGACTAGGGAGTCCGAGAGCTTGTAGGTGTTGCGGCACCGAGTGATCCGGTGGGATCGATTATAATGGAAATCCTTCAAGTGTGAAGGTTGGGATGTAGAGCAAGGGTGCTCGAACCTCGAAACAAATCCCTTGTGTTTGCGATTGCTCACTCTCTCTCTATCTCTTGTTTATATCTTGCATACTATTATTATATTTATCTTTATATGCTTGATATTCATTGTGTGCTTTATTGTATATGCTTGGGGATTGTTTGCTAACACTAGTTTTCAACCAAGAGAGCCAACACGGCACCTCAACTCTTATTTAGAGGAATCTTGAGGAGTTTGTCCAGAGCCCTTCACGGGGAATTCGGCAACACTCTTGTGTTAAACTTGGTGTTTATTTTAAGAAGTTTAGTTTAGGTCATATAAGTTTTTAATTCCGCATTTAGTGACCATTAGATTAGCCATCACCTATTCACCCCCCTCTAGGTGATTTACAAAATTAAGTCAATTTTAATGAATAGAAGAATTATAATTAGGATTTCTTATACTTGATCAAAATAAGATTATTTGTTTGATTTCTAGGGTTAGGAAGAAAATTTAAAAAAGTAATTTAGTCTTGATTTTTACCTTAATGAAATATCCATACTTTATACACTTACACATTTAGGGTTAAAAAACAAAAATTCTTATGCCTTATTAAAAAAAGAAAAAAGTAAAAAGAAAATATATATATATGTCAAAAAATTCTCTGATTAAGCTCGGTACTTGTGCCTCATAAAACATAAGTATTCATACCTAAAAGTGGTCTATATAATAAATAAAATCCTTAATTTTGTGGCCTTGTTTGGTCGAGTCCTTAAGTCCTTGGAGTGTTTTCTCACCCGGTGTCCTAAGACCGTCCGGTTTGGGTGTCATCGACTAAACACTCGTTACATAGGCAGATTAGAAAGCCTAATAGAACTAAGGAATAATATCACTAAAAATATAAAAAAAATAAGACATAAGAGTTAGAATTAAAAAACTCCTAGTCAAAATTTCACGGTCACAAAGGTGCATATGACTTCGAGTAAAGTAATAGACTAGATGAGAAATATAGTTTGACTATTTACCTTGATTAATAACAAGTTTTTGAATAGAGACTAAGTTTAGGAATGAAAATTTTGATTCTCCTATAACTTATAGATTACTTGAACTTTTACAATAATACTTCAAATATTTTCTCTCTTTTTCAAAATATTTTTCAAAAATACTAACACTTGGTTTCTCTTTCTTTCTGAATTTTGTGGGTGTAATTCACTGAAAACCCTTACGAGATAAAACTCATCCTCTAGGGAGTAACTTAAAGGTTTAAAGGCGTATTGCACATGCCAAGTGCAACCGTGATTCCTACGAAAGTGAGTTAGATTAGATTATCTCTATTTTTTATTTGTTTTGGTTGAGAACGAGCAAAAGATAGATGTGGGGATATGATCGTACACGTATTTTGGCATATTTTTATTACATTCTCATACTTATTTAGTGAAATCCCTGCTATTTAATTATCTTAATGTCTGATTTTTGCAGGTGTAGATTAATGGAGATTAAAGAAGATAATTACAAATATTCCCCAACTAACTCAGATTTAGTTGGATTTATTTTGTTAATTTGGAGAATCAAGGGGATAGTTTCGAAATCATAGCTCAAACAACAAAACTAATAGAAGATATAATAGGTACAAAAGATCAATGAAAGAACGACCCCCCCAGGATCTGGCCCAATGCCCTGCCGCAAAATCGCGGCTTTGGCCATGTTTTCGCAGCCGTTTGGTGAGATAAGGGGGAGTGTTTCCCCCTATCTTCAGACGCTCTCTCCTGTTAAGTTTCTGCTATAAAAACCTGCAAATTCAGAGGCCACGGAGACGATTAGGCAGAGAAGGATTCTTAGGCTAGTTTTCGTTCTAGTTTAGAGTAGGTTTTTAATTTTTATTTTAATGTAATTTTTATTTCTTTGTAAGCCTAGGTTAGACTGAGATTCATGTAAGTAAGAGAGAGATTTATATTGAGAGTGACACCGATGTAACCTTCTTCTTTCTTTCATCGTTTCTATATGCAATCAAAAGGTAACATATTTATGTTCTTTTTCTTCTTCTTATACTTGTCTTCTTTTTTGTTTTGATAATTATCTAAGTGAGTCTTATAGCATCGGTATTACCTTGTCTTTACGAGTACCACCGATAGCTCATGACGATAGATTTCCCCTTAAGATCCGTATCATTTTATGGTTGCTCATTGAAGTTCTTGATGATGTAATGTGGATGGAGGATTGAGTACAATCTTATGTGATATGCGCTAATCGCCTCTGAATCTAGGTAAACGTGTCAAAGATCCAAGGTAAATTATTTGCTAAAAGAAGTAAGTTTTCGTTCCTTCTTTCTTTTAATTTCTTAGTGTAGAGCGCACTTCCAATCACAACTCTCTTTTCTTCATACTTTTTATTTCTTTCTTTAACTTAATTTTCTATTTTCTGATATCGCCACTTTCTCCAATCTTTCACCTTCAATCTAACTTAACATAGCTTTTTCCTCTTTTTCTTTCTAAAGAACAAAGAAGAAGTTTTAACCATCTTTAGTAAACTAAAAGAGAACTTATTAAAAGCTTCCATCGCTAGTCCCTCCTTATAGATCACGACCTGCATAGCCACTTGCTATCGCGGTATTATTGAGAACTTGCACATTCTATTCTTAAGTTCTGAAATCTGTATTTTTTATGTAGGTAAACCCTCAATCACTCTCCGGGAATAGAAGCTTGCAAGACACACAAGAAGGTGATTGTGTCACATCCCATCAGAGGTGTTCTGAAGAAGAGATCCGAGCTTCATCGTGAGAATCAATTCACCAGCGCACCCTTCTGATGACCTCCTCTTCCTCACACACGCCATCAGGAAGGAGGCGCCCAAAGGCCCATCACTCTAGTTTTGATAATGACTAACTCATGTACTTATAGTACTAATATTCTTGTTGAGTTTAAGCTTCTGATATTAATCAAGATCTTAGTTGATGTTTAGCTTCACTAAAAAACTCAGTCAAGTTTGGGGCTAACACATGATGATTCAAGATCTCAAACTTATAGAATATATATAGTACTTAAGATGGAGTCTAGCTCAGAGAATCAAGTTTAGATCACGTCTATACGGAGAAGAAGATTTTTAAGAAGACTTGTGTTTAGTATTTATGAGTTTATAATTCTTGTATAGAATAAATTTTGATTGCTCAATCTTACACACGCGAGTTTAATATATTGGTTTCGGTTAAACCGGTTTACATTTTGTGATTTGATTTATAAAACGTATTTCATCAAAAAAAAAAAACAAGTTCATATCATTTTTTTGTGTATTGGAGTATCCTTTATTGAGTTTTAAATATGTTTGAAAAACTTTTTTGTATTCATGGAGTTTTGGAAAAACTATATTTCATTTAAAGGTTTGGTTTTCAAAAAATACGGTTTTGGTTTCAAGATTGAATTTTTATACCTCAAAAATAGTTCACATATTTGCAATATGTTGTGATTTTTTATCTCACATATTTGTGCTCTATTGTATTTTTGTGAACTTATTTTTATAGAATTTATTGATATTTATTGGTATTTAAATTAGATTTAAAAAGATGTTTGAAAATACCATTTACATTGTTTTTGGCACATTGCTAGTTGACCGCACAGTCGACCGACGTGCACAGACGTGCACAAGCCCCTGTGAGCTAGAGCTCAGTCGATCGAATGGTCAATCACAACAGAGATTGCTTGACTGATCGGTCGACCGACTATGTCTGCAGAGCTCTCGAATTTTCTCGGTCGAACGGTGGGCTGCCCATTCTGCTGAGTCTGCATGACATCCTTTTAGTTTTATGGTCATAAATTTTTATTCTGATATTTAATCGATATGATTCAAATTGTATTACAAATATAACTTCAATGGATATATCTCTTATTCAATGATTGTTTTTTGATTCAAACATTAAAGATGTCAAATATTGGTTTGAATTCAATTCATGTAATGAAAACAGTTTATAGTTTTCTAGTTTGGCACTTTTCAATATTTTGATCATAACTTTATATACAATGTTAGATCAATTTGATTTAACTTGAATTAGAAAGATGACTTTAATATCTATAAATTCTTCCTATATACTTATTTCAAAATTTTGTTGTCTTAGGCCTCGAAATGTGTTCCAAGTTGATCTATTGCGTAGAAGTGGTCTCTGGACGGTCGATTGGCAGGCTCAAACGGTCAGAAATATAACTGTTGGACGGTCGACCGGACAGTTGACCGACAGGCCATTTTCTGGTACTTTTTGATCCCAATGGCTAGTTTATTCATTGGCCTATATATAGGGGTTTTGGTCTTATTTTTCTACAAGATTTTTAAGAGCAAATTTTTCCCACTTTCAACATAGCTTTTCAATAAGTTTTTCAAAAGGTTTTATGTTCTAAATTCATATCTCTATTATTTTTCAAAGTTTTGAAAAATCAAAGAAAACGAGTTTTGAGAAATTCAAGTTTTAAGTCTCTAGTTTTTATATCTTTCAAGAAGTTTTGCCAAATGTTTTCTTTTGCGCTTCATTTCTAAAATCTTTGTTTTCCTCACAAGCTTGAGCTATTCACTGTAAAATCTATCTTCTAGAATCTTGTATTATGAGATGTGTTGTTTGTGATCTTTGTGATCACCAAGTGTTGTAACTACTCATTCACTTTGTGCTTTGGCTTTGTGCCTTCCTTCTTGTGTAGAGGTGATTTGGTTTGTGCATTGGCTTTGTGTCTTGGCTTTGTACTTACCTCTTATGTAGGGATTGTTTCCCTTTGTGGAGTTCCTTTGGGAAGATAGTAGAAATCCTTCACGTGGTGAAGGTGGGAATGTAGAGCTTAGTGCTCGAACCTCGAAACATATTATTGTGTTTGTGTTTGGCTATCTCTCTCAACTCTACTCTTTTTATATCTCGCATTACTATTATTATTTATCTATACATGCTTGATATTGCTATTGTGCATACACTTTTATTGATCTAAGAGATCCATTGAAGCACTTCAATTCTATAAAAGAGGAATCTTGAAGAGAAGTTCTAGAGCCCTTCATCAGGAATCCGGATTCACTCTTTGGATATCCGTTGTGTTAGTACAAAGTTTTAAATTTTGTATTTGATTAGCACTACATCTATTCACCCCCTCTAGGTGTACTTCAGGCTATAATGGCCTCAAGACCGCAGCTTGCTTGTTCTAATCAAGTAACCTGAAAATCAAATCGTCCAATCCCATTGAAGAAAGAATCCTACATGCCCCCTGATGGTGGCACCCTATCACGATGACTAATGTATTGTAACAGCCTCTTCACGATGACTATTGCCCAAAAAAGAGAGCCTGATCATTAATTCCTCATCTTCCCCCTCTCCTTCTCCTTCCTCCATTTGATGAAAATAAGAAAGGACGACATAGCGACACAACAAGAAAAGAAATTAGGGTTTCAAAGCAAGAGTTTTTTGAAGAAGACAGAAGATGATTTTCTTCTATAAATCTCCCTTTATTTATAGACGGACGAGGAGCCCAACCACTTTCAATTCAAATTTTTAATCTCTGAAGAGTCAGCCCACGATCACGAGATTTTTTGTCAATAGTAAAGGCAGAAGATCGACCGTCATCGTCAAACCATAAAACCCTACAACCCTAGTCATAAGAGCGCCAGGATTCGAAGAGATGCATGCCTCAACCTTTTAAGAGATCCAATTGCCCGATGTGACAATTGTCATCCAGTTGTACAATCAACAATTAATTCCAGAAGATCCACATTAATCCGAAGAGATTCACCACACAACCGTTATGATGAGTTTTAAAGCAGCCACCCGAGTTTCTTCGCTTCCCCGACTTCTCTTCCACGGACTCCAACGAGTGAGGAAGCGGGGGGCATTTATAGTGATCAAAATTTAACCCTTATCAGAATGATGACACATGTCCCTGCTACCGAGAATTCTCCCCACGAAGTCCACAATTCCCAGAGTCCAACCCGGAGCTCCACCACAATTAACTTTTCTGAAGTCATCCTCCGCCACATCTGACTTTCCGAAGTCATCTTCCGTCCCAAAGACCCTTTCATCCTAGAGCCGCCTTCTACCATTCCAATATTTTTACCTTCTCAAGATCTTTCCTGTTCCAAAGTCTCCGACCACAAGTCAGAAGCCCCAAAAGTCAGTCCTCTAAGATCTCCGCCTACCATTACGCAGCTCTATCCTCCCCTCGTTCATAACATGTAACGCCCCTTTCATCGCAGGCAGTTATGGACAGTGGCTGATTTCCTGGCCTACAATCTCAACTAACTAGTGCCAACAATCACAGTTGTTACAACAAATCCAGCACATGCAGATCGTGCAGTTATAATAGCGCCTCAATTTCGCTTCCACGCTGGCATCCCTGTCAGGTATATACGATCCTTCTTCTCTAAGGAGAAGGGGATCGCTTCCTGACCCTTGAGAACACATACATACACCATGACACTGGAAGTTTTCATATTCCAGTCCATCACCACACTAGCAGTTCCATGTTTTAGTCTACCCTTCCACTACGCTGACAATTTCTTTTTGTCGGTCCTTTTTACCTTTTCACTTACTGATTCTTACATCTGATGGTTTTAGGCCGGCACCACTTCAGTACTCTTGACCTGAAAGGTGTTCTTTCTCGTATGTGTTCTGACATATATCACTTAGGGAGCACCTTCAATCGCTTGGGGCGGTCCGATCACGGTAAGCCAGATTTTATCCACCATTCGGACAAAGGATACAATAAGAAAAATATTTCCTTAACATTACTTAAATCGCTTTCCCCGTTCGCATTTTCGTTTAAGTATTTATCAAAATTGACACATGGTATTTTATTCTTGGTCTCATGATTGGACACTCATACAATCAGTACGTAGAATTTCCTTTCATTAATAATCATTTATTCTCAGGTTAACACCTGTATTTTCTTCCAAAAGGCACGACTTTCAAGGAGCGTCACCAGCTTATGTGTAATATCCCCTATCTAATAATACTGTATTTTTTTATTTTTCTAAAGTATTTATTTTATTTTACTGGTTATTTTATTATTATTTATCAACTTGATTTATAGTATAAATTATTTTAAAAAGCAAATGGTATTTTGGCCTTATATGTATATTTAGCATTATTAAATATTATCATTTTAATTACTAACTAGTATTTTTTCTATTACTGTGTTACTATTATTATTATTATAGTTGCTATTATTGTTAATATTGATATTGTTATTATTCGTATTGTTATTGTATTGTTTTAGTCATTATTATTAATGGTAGTATTTTTACCAAGTATTATTAGATAATATTTTTAATGTTGATAATTTTATTATTATTATTATTACTACTATCTCTTTCTGATTATTCGTCTTTATTATTGTTATTGTTATTATTATTCATATCTTTTCCTTTCTCTAGCACATAACCCATTACCATTGAGATCCTTACCCATTAGTCCGAACCCATCAACCCAATTATCTATAACCCAAAACCCAATCCTCATCCTAATCCAAATCCTATCTTATCAAAACTTTTCATAAATCTCAACTAATCCTAATCTAAATCCCAACTATCAATCAAGCAGTTTGAACCCAACTGAAATTCTGATTTCTAAAATCCGCAATAACGTATAAAAACCCTAGAAAAATCATGACCCAACTCTCCCCACCTCCTTCTTTCTTTTCTCCGCAAGCGAAGCATGAACAAAAGAAATCTTGAAGTGCAGAGATTGAGGAGCATGATAGAGGAGATCAAATCCAAGTAAGTAATCTATCTTCTCACAATTAATTTGGTATAAATAGTTTATTAAAAATCATGTCTATACCATCATTATTCTTAAATTTCTTTATATATCAAAACCCAACCACAAATCTAACTAAAATCCATGTGAGTATGTACAATACATATCTAAAATTTAAAACACTTTTTAAAATTTTTACAATTTAAAATTTACAAAAAAAAAAGAAAGAAAGAAAGAAGAAAGAAAGAAAGAAGAATGCATATAAAAAATTTAGTTAAAAATATCAAAAAAATGGAGAAAAATATAAATATAGTCTACAATGCTTCTACTTTACATGATAAAAATTTTAGACTAATACCAACATGAATTAACTCAAACCATCCATTTCAAAATCATTTTCCTTAATGGTAAAATTTAGACCTGTTAAGTATTTTAATGGTTTAAAACCTCTATTAAAAATCTAACAAAAAATTTAAAATTGATTTAAATTAAACTTAGTAAATTTATTAGACCCAAGGGACCATATTCCTAACCCCCAAACTAATTAATCAAGATTAAAACTTCCTAAAACTCTCAAGTAAAATATCCGTTTAAAAATCTAACAATTTCTATTAAAATGAACCATGTAGATTATCGGGGCCTTATGATTTCAGTACTTTGGACTTGGGATCGAGTTCAGGTGAGTGTTTCTTTTCTTTATGTAATTTTATTTAATTTTGTCATAAGTGTTCTTTTCCTCCTTCAGTTAAATAAGAATTTTATGATAAATGATTTTATATTATTGTGTAATTATGTTACTAAAATTTACTGAGATGATATTTGAGAGTATTTACTCTATCATCATTTTCTTATTTATTGTTATCAGTTACTTATATCATTTCACATGACCATCTGATATATTATACCAGTATGTTTACCTATTTTTCTTCATGAGATATCGTTGAGTGCTAACACTATTTTATTTAGTTGATCTACATCATTTCATGTGTAGTCGTCTACCACTGTCGATTCATGATTAGTTGTAGTATACCTTAGACCAGATTTGATCTTATAATTGACCTAGTTGTGAGAAATTTTAGAATATAAATTGATGGATCTTGAGGTTGATTGATTCGTGATTGAGATTAAAGGTTCATATTTATAGTTAAATAGTATATTTATTTAAGGTAGTTATCAGACATTTATTTTTGATGATATTTCATATGGGTATTCATTTGGACAATGAGGACAGATTAAATAAGATGTTACCTTAAGATTGATTTATCTTGATGTTTAATTTTATATACGGACTTAGAGTTCAACTTGAGATTTACATGAGATCTTGATTCGCATTTAGATGAGATGAATAATAGCTGAGTTCTGATCATATGGGAGAATGCTTTACCTTGATTTTGATCTATTACATGATACTGATTTTGGATTATTACTTGTAAGTAATTTATTTGGATCTATTCACTGATAAATTATCTGAGTAATGATGTTTATTGATATCGAGGTTTGAGTACGGAGACTTTCTAGATTTCATTTAGCTTGAGGATGTCCCACTCCTTAGTGATTATCTTGATTGAGATTGGAACTATTGGTGATGTAACTTAAACTTTAATTATATTTAGATCTTGAATTTGACTGGTTCATGATGGTAGCTATAAGAGTTGATATCTGAGTGATATCATAAGTAGATTTGATTATTCTTATGGATGGTAAAACAGGTGAGAGTTTAATTAGATATTGATGATTGATTAATTTAGAGATTCTTTATTAAAAGAACGAGATATTGGATTTGGATTTGTTAGTAGACTCGACTGAGTTAGAGTTGATCTTGGGTTGAGGAGTTGACGTAAATTGGTTTGACTTGACCTGGTGGCATGTATATACATAATTGACTAGTTACTTAGATTTCTGGATCTTGTATTGAACTTAATGGAAGTGAGAGTGTATGATGATTTTAATTAAGATTGGATAGTGATGATTGTCAGATATAGATGAGTATATATTTTATATATTAGGACTTGAATGTATCGATGACTTTGAGGATCTGAGTTGATTATATATTTTGCCCGGATTATTCTATTCATGTCAGCAGGTCATTACTTATTCTGAATATCATGATTTACCTGAAGAACTTGACTGATTATAAATAACATTTACCTGATAAGTATATTGTCCATGTTACCATAATTGCTGGGAAAATATTGTATACGGTAATAACACCCTCATGTTATACTTGTTACATGTCCTATTATGCTGGTATCCTTTTCACTGACATTATATATCCTGTTATACCGATATCGTAATTACACATGTTGATCTTGTTACCCACCGAGTTATTCCAGTGGTTTAGGTAACATGTACATTAAATAATCTTGATAATCTAAATGACATGATATTAAATAACTTACACTAGTATTGGGGAGATTGATGGAGGAGACAATGTCTGTATTTTGGGTGGACCTAAGATATAGGTTGCACAGCCGAAAGAGGGTTCCACTGCAGGATTTCCGTGGGGTAACTAGCACCCCGTCCTGTTCTTTTTCCTGACTACCTAGTGGTAGGGCTGGTTCAGCGCCAGGAGTCTGAGCCATATTCCCGGGTATGTACGGAACCCTAAGAGTGAGCAGAGTTCGATTATAACTGAAATAACTGATCAAAAATCAAAATCTGAACCCGAGCCGAACCGAACGACTCTAATTCGGTCGGGTTTCAGTTTTGTGTTCCAAAACCCGAACCCGACCGAACCGAATCGAATCTCTCACCCTATATATTACGCTACTCAAAATCAATTTAGTGAATCATATAATTCATAACAAAAACTTGTGGAAGCTTACCTCATTACTTTTATTAATACCATCTTTTTAATGTTGAATATGTGAAAGCTACGTTAAGTGCACCATCACAATTGAGAATAATATTTATATTAATATAGTTCTTTTTTTCATTTTTATCATTAAAATTTAGTAATAACTACATGAGCTTTGATATAAAAGCTCAAATATAGTGTAAAAATTTTAGAATAAGAAATTTTCAATTCACATTAAGGTTAGGGTCTTTTTCTTATATCTAATTTGGGTAATGGATATTTGAGATAGAATATTAAAGGATGATAATATAATTGTGATTAAAAAATACAAGAAATAATGGCAATATATTGGCCTAACTGAAAAAATCGAAATCGGTTCGGTTCGGTTACTAAGTGTAATCGGTTCGATTCGGTTTTACAAAAATTAGCAAAAATCGAACCGAACTGACCGATGCTCACCCCTACGGGGCCTACCTAAAGTATGGATAATGTCTCCAATCGATCGGTGTCAATAACTTAGGACCCTGATTAACATGTGTAATAGGCGTAGTATGGGATGTGTCTATTACATGTGAAAATTGGCGTTCACTGATATAATAATAATAAACTATTCATAACGTAATGTAATTGATTGTCTTTACCTGATACATGTATGTATGTTGGACACCCGATGTTATACCTGGCCTAATTTGACATCTGACTCTAGTACTGACTGACTATACCCGCTTGATTTATAAATTGTGATAAACACCTGATTGAATACCTGACTGGATACATACTCTACTGTGTGATATCCACATTACTGTTTATTTACTTATTCATGACGTTTCTTATTCCAGTTTATACTATTATCATATGTTCATATTTATATGCATGTGCATCTTTCCAGTTTATTTTTACACATTTACTAGGAGTTCTAACTCCCTAGGTTTATATATCCAGATTTGTGACTATTTATTGCTGATCAGGTTTTATGGAGAGGATCACAGTCATCTTGAGGAGCCAGAGTTCTCTCTTACTCGATCATCTTTTCTCGATATTTTCTGTCTCTTTTTATTCCGTCGCTTTCATGATTCTATGCATTGGACTCATGCTTATTCCATTTTTTTTAATATGTCATCATGTCTGGATGTTTATATGTGACGTTACAGTGATATTGATTCATCGTAGTAGATTATATAGCTTGTTCAGGTCACTTTAGACTTAGCGTGTATGTGTGGGATATTTTCCTCGCGTATATACGTCGCCGACCTTCGTCGCTACTCCGTTTTCGCGTATTTTGAGAAGCGGGGCAGGACATTATGATTTGAAACTGATTAGAAAAACTTGAACATCTATAAATCAAGTTTTACACATTAAACACACACAGAATTTTTATCTACCTTGTGGTATTTCAGCAAAAATTCCCACCACAAACATCCGATTGGCACATGATGAAAATTACAAAAAAGTAGACTCTCTTATCTTTTCAATGATATATAACATGACATCTTTTATTCAAAGTATACATACAAAATGGAACCTAAACTTTCAGGTTACAGAATTTTTACAGAATTCTATTTTGCAAATTTGAACTCTTTAATTAGTACACCTCCACCTTAACTAAAATTAGTTTTAACAGCAAAGACTGTTAGCTATAAGTGATTCATTATAGTGACTTCTCACATTAACACATAAACATTTCAAACTCTAATAGGATTTGGTACCACTAATCGATCACGGATTATGCGAAGTTATTAACTAAATCCATAACACCGATCTGGACAAGATATGAAGACTAATCAACCAAGAATAATCATCAAAAGAGACTAAGATTTTATGTGAAAACCCTTACAGGAAAAACCACGGGGCAAGCTGCAACAAATATTCACTATTTGAATAAAAATTTACAATCTTCAATTACTCTCACCACGTCTCAAATGCCCCACCCAAAGATTAAGAAAATAAGAAGAAGAGATTAATGACACTTTATCAAACCCTTATCAATCTGAATTCCTCCGCTACAACAGACTCAACCCAACGCTATAACGGTGTATAGATCCTCCTCCAAGAAAATTAAATGCCTGAATTTGATTCTTCACAGTTTTCAAAACCCCTCGCTTTTGCTACCGACTCGAAAAAGAAACCCGCACGAAGCTCTCTTTCTTTTCTTTCTTTTATTCATATTTTCTCTGAATTTTCTCTTTGTGTTAGGCTTGATTTTCTGGCCTCAACCGAGCTAATCTTATAGCCAATCAAGTTGGCAATAAGTTATTGATTCCTTTTTGGTTTTTCTCTTTGAAACGCGATCAGAATCAGGATTCTTTCTCGAGCCTGAGTCGCACAACAATACCACTCCCGATTGAGTAGGATGGGACTCATGGTGGGGACCCAGTTGGGCTGGACCCTAATAATCTTCCTCTCTAGCCCAAAAAGAGAGATCTAATCACTTGTGACCATCAAGTGATATACATGTAGACCTGCCTCTGACATGCTCCTTGCTTCTCCTTCGACAATGTTTTTGCATTATGTCGTCACCTTTCTTCAATTCCAAACTAGTTGCTATAATGAGCATCACTCGAATTGATGACATCTTGACGATAGTGAAAATATCTACTTGAAATTTACTCTTTTCTTCTGATTGAAGCTCTTTACAACTAATCTTGTCTTGTACCTCGGCTTTGCACTGATATCTTTTTGTTTCAATTTGAACAACATTTATTCTTCAAGGGTCTTCTGCCACTAGGAAGCTTCACCACATCGTACGTATGATTCTTCTTCAAAGAATATGTCTCTTCCTCTATTTCCTTGAGCCATTCCTGTTTTTCCTCTCTATCCTGTGTCTCCTTATAGCTCTCCGATTCACCTAAATCTGTAAGCAAGATATATTCTTGAGTATTATATCTCCTCAAAGTTTGATGGTCATTGCTAGATCTTGAAAGTACACCTAGAGGAGGGTGAATAGGTGTACGGCTAATCTAATGACAAATGATACGAAATTAAAACTAAATTGCAACACATTTAGTGTAACCAAAGAGTGTAGCCGAATTCCCGGTGAAGGGCTCTGGACTATCTCCTCTAAATTCCTCTAAATAAGAGTTGAGGTGCTATGTAAAGCTCTCTTGGTTCAACACAAGTGAGTCACACAAATAATACTAAGCATATATAAGATATGAATATGATGCAATGCAAGGCAGATAAGAGAGACAGTTAGAGATAGTGGATCAAACGCAAATACAAAGATATGTTTCGAGATTCGAGCACCCAGCTCTACGTCCCCGCCTTCACACAGAAGGATTTTTACTATATCGTCCACAGAGGACTTTCCACTCAGGGAACCTCCACTGAGGATTCGAGTAATATAAATTAGGAGTACACAACTCCTCTCTCCAACAAAACACAACCTCTACACAAGAGACAAGGCACAACAACAATCACCACTCATTAGAGGGATAAGGCACTAAGCCAAACAAATATTACCTCTCACTAGAGGGATAAGGCACTAAGCCAAACAACCACAATCACCTCTACACTTAGAGGGATAGCCACAAACCTAATTGCACAACCTCCTCGACACTTAGAGGGAAAGGCTCAAAGCCAAAGCAAAAGAAAGGGTTACAACTCTTGGTGGTCTCAACAAACCACAAACCAATTTTCTCACCAAAATAAGATCCTAATAGATAGGATAGATAGATAACTCAAGTGTGAGAAATCAAGATGTTTGAAAATCAAAACACAAAGAAAAATACTTGAGAAAACAACTAGAATAAGATAGAAATGAAGATCAAAACCAATATTCCAAATACTCTATTTTTCTTTGAATTTTTCAACCCTTGAAAATAAATAAAGATAGATCTTTTAAACCCATAAAACTTGTTGCTAAAACACTTAAGAAGATGGGAATTTTTGCTCTTTAAAAACTTATCTAAAATAGCCCAAGAGGGGAGGCTATTTATAACCCCTCAAAAAATAGCCGTTGGGCCAAGATAGTAGAAAAATTCTGCTGTCGGTCGATCGCCAGGTCGATCGAGGCCTGGATACAGAGAGCAGAGCTCTCTGCCAGTCGACCGCCCGATCGACTGGGGCCAGATCCAGAGAGCAGAGCTCTCTGGCGGTCGACCGGCAGCCGGTCCTAAACGGTCGTGCACGCTTGTGCACATCAGTCGACCGGACCGGTCGAATGACTTCTGCCTCGGTCGACCGGCAGAAGGCCAGGTCAAACTTATTATTGGAATTAAAACTTGTCTTTTTAACTTCAATTTAAATCCCATAAAATTACATAAATTCTACAAAAATAAGTCCTTATAAGATCTTTGAAATACAAATATGTGTGACTAAAATTCAACACATATTATAAACAAATTGAACTATTTTTGTGATATTGAAATTAGGCTTTAAACTAAAATCAGTATTTTGCAAAACTTGAATTTTTTAAATGGAAAACGGTTTTCTCCAAAACTCATGTAAATATAAAAACATGATATTGAAACAACTTTGAAGCATGTTGTGTATGGATAGAATCCAATATACATATAAATATATATATATCTATGTTTTTGATATGAAATCCAAAACAAGTTAAACCAAAACCAATAAACTTTAAACTTTTGTATGTATGTGAACTTGAGCATATCAATACTATCTAATCTTTACACAAGATCTAAACAACCTAAACTAAACACAAACTAAAGTCTTCTTGTCTCCAAGCCAACTCGATCCAAATGCGATCCAACAAGCTTGATTCTAACCGACTGCTAGATGCAATCTTGACGCCCGAGCTCTTGAATCTACATGTGAAAGCTCCAAAACTCTTTTGTTGAAGCTAAACACCTACTAATATCTTGATCAAATATCTGAAACTAAATATCACAAGATTATTAGTAAACTATAACTACATGAGTTAATCATTATCAAAATTAGAGTGAAGGGCCTCTAGGCCAACAATCTCTCCCTTTTTGATGATGACAAAACTCATGGAGTTATATATGCATGAATTAAAAATTAAGCTTCATAGAAGCTCCCCCTTAACTCATGCACAACAATAAACAATAAGGATATTCAATGAATGCATAAACCAAACAACACATATATGCATAAATGAAGAATACTTCTCCCCTTTTTGCATAAACAAAACATATATGCTCTGATACCAATTGAAAAAATAAACATGCATGTAAAGTCTCAAAATTCGTTTCCCCCTTTTTTATAAAATAAGGAAATAAAATAAACATGCATATATAAAACTCTAAAATATTTCTCTCCATTTTTGTCAATTCATCAACAAAGGGGCATAAATAAACTCTAAAAAAAAAATCTTCTCCTCCATTTTGTCAAATCAAGCAATAAAGTTATATATGAAAACAGTTTGATACCAATTTATGATACCAATAGAAAATAAAAAAAAACTTTTTTTAAGATACCAAAAGACACCAATTAAAAATATCTTGTAAACTTTTGATACCAATAAAAATGAAACATTATACGTATTTGATACCAATTGAAATATATGTATTGTAAATCTTGATACCAATTGTAAATATTAATACCAATTAAAAATATTTTATAATTTTGATACTAATAGTAAGTATATATATATTGTAAGTTTGATACCAATTGAAAGTAAAAACCATTTTTAGGTAAATACAACTCATATCAATATAGATATCAATTTAAGATTCTTGATACCAATATTAAAAATGTTAGTATATACCAATTGAAAATATTTTCATCAAGAGCGTAGGATACCAATTGAATAATATCATTTTTCATCATAAGTGGGAGTAAGATATCAATTAAAAATAAAACCGATTGAGAGGTAAAACATGAATTTTTCTCCCCCTTTATGAAATACTAAAGAAAACGATGCATAAGCTTGTATAAGATACCAATTAAAAAATAATTGTCATTAATGAGTAAATCAAGCTTAGCATAAACATAAATTTATGCTTTAAGATGTAAGATATTGTAAACACAATCAAATCATATATATATGTATGAAAATGTAAATACCAATTGAAATTGATACTATTTGAAATTTAAAGCATACATACATAGAAAACACAAATATGAGTATACAACCATAAAAATGTTAATTGTGATACCAATTGAAAGTATAATGAGGATCAAGTGTATAACTCTTACCTACCACCCTATTCATGCACATGTTTAAAAGATATTCAATTAGGCATACAAGGCATGGTCGCCCATCCATCCACCCTTTGCGTTGGTAAGAGTTTTCAAAAATATGAATTTGAAAATAGCTTAACATATTTGAAAACTTCTACCAAAATGAAGAATAACGCAACTAGCTTTATGATAATTTTGAAAACTAGTACGAAGTCCTTCAAATAAGGAATAAAATAAGAATATATCCATGAAACATGAAAATCACACAATCATCAACACTCAAATAGCAATAAAGCTCATATAATCTCATAAAAATAAACCATGAGTAAACATCAAATATAGAGTGTAAAAAGTCATGTAATCAACATAATCATGGAATAAGGCATTTAAGCTTAATTATGAAATTCCTTCTTAAAAACATGAAAATCATCAAAACTAAATAGGCTTCAAGGTATATGTATATTTAGTTAAAACTTAAGGTATACATACATATCCTAAATATAAACGAGTCCACAAAAGTATATGCATGAAGGCAAGTGGCTCAAGGGTATAAATGTATATCCAATAGTTTTAAACAAAATTAACATATACATAAATCAAACACATTATCATGAAAATATGTCCAAAATAAGGAATACAAGTCAAAATGTAAGAATCATCAAAACTAAACTATACTAGTACATCTAAGGGGTACAAGTGAGCTATTAAGCACAAACATACAAAAATCAAATGTGGCTCATTAGTTGTGCAAGTATATACACAAGTTTTAATGAAAACTACATCTTAAACATGTAATCAAAACATGAAGTGCAAAAACCAAACATGATCATTAAGATAAATACACAAGTTTTAGATCTATGATATACACAATAGCTAAACTAGTGTGAGAACATAAAATATGGATCCATATGAACATGGGTGTATCCCAATTACTATCATGTATGTCATAAGTCTAATTTACATGGCATTTTACATAATGAGCATTAAAACATGACATGCTAAAAATTAATAATCTAAAAGCATGTAAACATAAATAAGGAGCTAGAGATAGTTACCAAAATCAATAGGGTTTATCTCTAGGTCTCCAAACCATGGTGGTCCTCCCACCAAACTTTTTTTGAAAGTGATGCATCCAAAATTATCACTATTTAGCTTGGAACGTATCCACCATCAAGGCACCAACACTCTCACGTCAAGTGAGAGCCCACACCTACACCAAATAAAATAGGAGCAATTTTTGATACCCATACTCTATTGGGTCCATGGGGGTTAGCACCTTTCCTAACCCAAATAAATTTATTTGCAAAATCTGAATCATTTAATCTATCATAACAAAATTTTGCAAGGTGACCCTTACGTCCACAATGTGTACAAGTATACACATGAGCATACATAGTGTTATGTGTATGAACGTGAGAAACATGTGTATGTCGTGGTTTGTGTGCATGTATATGTGGAACTTGTTTCTTACGAAACATGGATTCCAATCGTGTGTGATTCATGGCACGTTGGCTCAAAGTGGAGCCCAAACAATCAACACTCTTCTTTAAAGCACATATATCATTTTCAATAATAGAAGAAGAGGTAGAGCTTGCAATAGGTATACTAGATGGTGAAGCATGGCAAACATGTGAATCTAAATCATTTTTCAAAGTTTTATTATCCTTTGAAACCAAATCCAAATTCTTTGAAATTAAAGCAATTTTATTTTTCAAAGTTTCATTCTTTTTTAAAACAAAATCAAGTTTTGAAGATAGAATTTTATTTTTCTTCTGAACGTTATCACAATCATTTTTACTTTTTAAGATTTTGTTTTCATTTAAGACAAGATCAAGTTGGGATTTCAATGAGTCCCTTTCATTTGAAATCTCATCTCTTTCTTGCAAAATAATATCAAGTTTAGAAGACAAATTTTTATTTTCTTCTTTTAATGAAAAATTTTTCTTTTTCAAAAGTTTATATTTTTCTAACAATTTTTCAAAAACAATAGATAGTTCTTCATTTAATGCGTCAGCATCAATATAATCATCTTCAGAAGACTAGCACTATCATCTAGTTGAGTATCCGAATTTACCTCAAGGGAGTCATTCCCTTGTACCATGTAGCAAGCTTGTTCGGATTCATCCTCACTAGATTCCTTCTCCACAGATTTTGTCGTTTGTAGCGCGGGAAAGGTCAAAGTGTTCCACACTGCAAAAGTAGAATCACAATGAGAAATCATAGACAAGTATTCTTTACTTAGTGTGTGCCTAAGTGTCTCTAGGGCTTGCGCATTGGCCTCTATATGCTTGCTATTACTAAAATAGGATTTCTTTGTAGCTGCAAGGAAAACATGCAAACCTATGCCTTTTAAATAAACACTCATCCTAATCTTCCATACGTCGATGTTAGAAACATCAAACATAGGAGGGGTCATGAAATCCATGAGTGTATAAACTATATGTGTGCAAATGCAAATGTAGATTAGCTAACCAAGATCTCACTCCTAGGTGGAAAAACCTAATATCAGGAGTGTAGGCTCTGATACCAATTAAAAGTACACCTAGAGAGGGGTGAATAGTTGTACAGCTAATCTAATGACAAATGATGCGAAATTAAAACTAAATTGCAACACACTTAGTGTAACCAAAGAGTGTAGCCAAATTTTCGGTGAAGGGCTCTGAACTATCTCCACTAAATTCCTCTAAATAAGAGTTGAGGTATTATGTAAGGCTCTCTTGGTTCAAAACAAGTGAGGCACACAAACAATACCAAGCATATATAAGATATGAATATGATGCAATGCAAGGCAAATAAGAGAGAGAGAGAGAGAGTTAGAGATAGTGGATCAAACACAAACACAAAGATATGTTTCGAGGTTCGAACACCTACCTCTACGTCCCTGCCTTCACACAGAAGGATTTCCACTATATCGTCCACACAGGACTTCCCACATAGGGAACCTCCACTGAGGATTTGGATAATACACATTAGGAGTACACAACTCCTCTCTCCAACAAAACACAACCTCTACACAAGAGGCAAGGCACAACAACAATCACCTCTCACTGGAGGGATAAGGTACTAAGCCAAACAACCACAATCACCTCTACACTTAGAGGGATAGCCACAAACCGAATTGCACAATCTCCTCTACACTTAGAGGGAAAGGCTCAAAGCAAAAGCAAAAGAAAGGGTTACAACTCTTGGTGGTCTCAACAAATCACAAACCAATTTTCTCATCAAAACAAGATCCTAATAGATAGGATAGATAGATAGCTCAAGTGTGAGAAATCAAGGTGTTTGAAAATCAAAACACAAAGAAAAATACTTGAAAAAACAACTAGAATAAGATAGAAATGAAGATCAAAATCAATATCCCAAATACTATATTTTTCTTTGAATTTTTCAACCCTTGAAAATAAATAAAGATAGATCATTTAAACCCAAAAACTCTTTTAAAACTTGTTGCTAAAACACTTAAGAAGATGAGAATTATTGCACTTGAAAAACTTGTCTAAAAAGCCCAAGAGGGGAGGCTATTTATAACCCCTCAAAAAATAGCCGTTGGGCCAAGACAGCAGAAAAATTCTGCTATCGGCCTGGATACAGAGAGCAGAGCTCTCTACCGGTCGACCGCCCGGTCGACCGGGGCAGATCCAGAGAGCAGAGCTCTCTTGCGGTCGACTGGCCCTCCATCCTAAACGGCCATGCACGCTTGTGCACATCGATCGACTGGACCTGTCAATCGACTTCTGCCTCAGTAGACCGTCCAGTCGACCGGCAGAAGGCCAGGTCAAACTTATTATAGGGATTAAAACTTGTCTTTTAACTTCAATTTAAATCCCGTAAAATCACATAAATTCTAAAAAAATAAGATCTTTGAAATACAAATATGTGTGACTAAAATTCAACACACATTATAAACAAGTTGAACTATTTTTGTGATATTGAAATTAGGCTTTAAATCAAAATCGGTATTTTTCAAAACTTAGATTTTTTAAATGGAAAACCATTTTCTCCAAAACTCATGTAAATACAAAAACATGATATTGAAACAACTTTGAAGCATATTGTATATGGATAGAATCCAATATACATATATATATATATATATATATATATATATATATATATATATATATATATATATATATATATATATATATATATATATATATATATATATATATATATATCTATGTTTTTGATATGAAATCCAAAACCGGTTAAACCGAAACCAATAAACTTTAAACTTTTGTGTATATGTGAACTTGAGCATATCAATACTATCTAATCTTTACACAAGATCTAAACAAACTAAACTAAACACAAACCGAAGTCTTCCCTTCTCCAAGCCAATTCGATCCAAATGCGATCCAACGAGCCTTATTCCAACCGAGTGCTAGATGCAATCTTGACGCGCGAGCTCTTGAAAGCTCTTGAATCTACATGTGAAAGCTCAAAACTCCTTTGTTAAAGCTAAACACCAACTAATATCTTGATCAAATATCTGAAACTAAATATCACAAGATTATTAGTAAACTATAATTACATTAGTTAATCATCATCAAAACAAGAGTGAAGGGCCTCTGGGTCAACAGATCTTTGTAGCACTGGGGTCGTTGCTAGTGCCACTAGCGGAGGCTGCTCCTTGCATCACTATGATCGATATTCTCTATTGAAGCTTCATCACCAGCTGCATCTACCTACACTTGACCTTCTCTTTCACCATGGATCATCGAAATGGGCTCAAGAGAGTCAATACTATATCACTACCATCATAAGAAGGCATTTTCTCTTGCTTATCCTTCTTAATATTTTCGAGGGCCTGGTCTTCTAGAAAAATAATATGTCTGCTTTGGAATATATTTTTCTCCTTTGGATCGCATAATCTGTAGCCGAACTGATCTTGTGAATTTCGAAGATAGATATATGATCGAGTCTTACTATCAAGAGTGGACCTTTCATCTTTCAGTATGTGAGTGAATGCTCTGATACCATTCTGTAACGCCTCGGTTTCGCGGGTACGGAGACGTTACTGCAACGTATATATGTAGGTCGAAACTCACATATATACGCTAAGCATCAGTACAAGAAAGAATCAGAGTACGGAAGCATGTAGTGTATTATACATTCTAACATATGAGCACAATTATAAAGTTATCACAGGATGTGATATAATATTATAAGAATATTACATCACTAATAGGCACAAATGCGAGAATACAAGAGATATATAATAATGAACTGTACAAAAAGGAGCTCACGAGTCATAAAGGGAAAACTCGAGAGCCGAGCAGGAGGCTTGAAAGGATAGGGCCTCCGACGTTCTGCTGATGATCCTCGCTCCCGCTGCACATCTCTGATCAGCAACCGGGAGAATTCACAAGCTCCAAGCTCCGAGATCTGGACATGAGGATCCAGGGGAGTCAGAACTTCCCAATGAGTGGTGTGGAGAATGCCAAGTGGCGTGTAGGGATAAGCACATGTGTATCGATAAATCTAAGTCATAAGCATATATTGAAAAACCGTTTCCTGAGCACATGCATACAGGAGCTGGTAAGGAGACGGAAGGTAAAGCAGATAAGGCAACACCAGCTATCTCCTAAACTAACATAAAACTGATAAAATTGAATACGAGAAAAAAAATCATACAAGCTTAGGTCACAGCTCCATGAGACTAGTACATCGAAGGAATAATCCAGACAAGGAAACCCTTATCTATATATCTTTATCCCATGTTACCGTAATCCGAGCGTATACAACCCAAGTTGCAAAACAACACAGTGAATTATATATTAGCATCTTATTATAATTGGGGCCGTCTAAGTTATAAGTTCTATTATGTGTCCCATTCCATATACTTCCACTTACAACTTATAGAGTCAGTTATTTGGAAACTGATGAAGTTTGATAGATCATATTATAGTGGGTCCTGCCTCTGACCGGGAAACGGTCCACTACTAATCTTTCTCCTCAGGAATTATATTACACCTGGATACAAATCTTCTCAGAAATTATAGTACACCCGAACAGGAATCTTCTCGGGAATTATATTACACTCGTTCATGAATCGTCAGTTATGCGACCACTATAAACATGGAACGAATCAAGACCCATCAGTTTTTCACAAACCCGGTGTAAGTTGTCTTATTATAATTTATTATGTAATTATCAATTTACGAGAATAGTAAGAGCAGGACAAGTTCAGAAATTCAGAAGTATAAGAGTACATGTATAACAAGAATACAGGTCACTGTATATAATACAGGATAACAAGCACAGGATTCCCGTAAATGTGATAATCATAGGTCAGGTGTTCAGGTGTTAACATGACAGGTGGCAGGAGATAGATGATATCAGTACAAGGGGCAGGTGTCAAGTAGTAGCATGACAGGTGATAGCATGACGGGGTGATATCAGGCGATGACAAGAGATCACAGGGTAAATGATAACACATCAGTGAAAGCAAGTCAAGCGATACAAGCAGGTGTCAGGTAATAGCATGTAGATGTCAGGTAACGAGTATTAGCACATCAAGAGAAAATATGTCAAGTGATAACTTAATAGCCAAGCATAATCAAGCAGAGCTTAAGCAGTGCTGGAGGCGCGGATAGCAAATAGTGTTTATTCACTAGAGCGCTTGACGAGGTTACTGGAATGACTCTGCTTAAAAGGCGAGTCTAAAATCTGGCAGAGTTCCGCCTAGATGAATCTAGTGATAAAGCGCTGACCGCTAAGCATGCCAACCAGGTAGAGCATGAGAGATCTGACGGTTTAAGCGCACTCCTCTTTCGAGGAAATGGGCGAGAGCCCGAGGGCTAGTGTACGCTCGGGGTCTAAACGCACTCTCGGTAACTACCGCAAAACCCATAAGTGTGCAAGGCCTAGACCAATTGGGCAGCTAGCCCGGGAGTGAGCAGAAACCAAGAATCGATACAAGGGTACCTGCATGAGATGTTAGTATCACATAATCATACATATAAACAGGCAGTAACTAGACTATCTATAAGGTGTGAAGCCTGAAGGTTGTGTATAAGCCCATAAGAGCTGAAGTAAGCTCGGGGTTTAGGCGCACTCTCGGTAGCTACCACGAAATACATAAGGGTTCAAGGCCTAAACCAGTAGGTTAGACATCCTGTGAGTGGGTAGAAGCCTTGAAGGCTCAACATCAGTACCTGCATGGTTAGTACCAACACGTGCACAAATATCATATCGTTTATACTATTACAAGCATTCGAACACAGGATACAGCACATGATACCGGTATACGCATACAACCCGGTACAACTGCACAGGACCACATACACAAATACATCACAAACACAAATATAGTACAAGCTCGATTATGCGAGAAAAAACACTCGCCTAAAACACAATTTTCAAAACTACGCGCGCCCGAGCTCCCGAGCGAGGAAACCTTCGAAACCAGGAAAGGAAAAGGGGGCTTGACCCCTTGGTGGTCGCCCATCTTAGGTAGACGCGCCGGCCCTCCTAGGTGGTCGGACCTAGAGGAGGTGGAGGAAAAGTAGAGGAAAGGGTAATGGTGTTGGTGGTTGTAGTATTTGGTGGATGGTGGACTTAATTTTGATGGAGAAGGAAAAGAGAAAGTGATGAAGATGATAATTATGGTGATATTATAGGTTGAAGTAGAGGTGATGGGGGTGGTGTTGTGGTGATGAGAATGAAGATGGTGGTGATAGAAAGTGAAGTATAGGAGGTGGTGATGAAGAAGGAGGTTGTAGTGGTGGTGGAAGTTGATGTTGTTGAAGGTGGTAGAGTTGTCGCCGAAATAGTCACCAGAATGGTCACTAGAGACATCACCGGAGTAGTCGGAGCCGGCCCTAGGCTTAGGGTGATGACCGACCTAGGTAGAGATGGAGTGAAGGTGTTTTAATGGAAGGATTTGTGGGTGGTGGTTATTTTGGAGAAGGTAAAGGAAATTGTGAAATTTTGGTGGAGTTTTGAAGTTTGTGGTAGAATAAATGGAGATGGAGGAGGAGGAAGATGATGGTAGAGAGTTGTATTAGTTGAAGTTGTTGTGGAAGGAGGAGTTGGTGGTTATGACGTTTTGATAGAGGAATGAAGGTGACTGGAAAAGGAAAAGGAATTATTTTGGAGTTGGAGCTTAAAAGATAAGGGAAAGGATTAGGGATAGGGTTTTTTTGTGAAATGGTGAAGAGGTAAGGTGGCTTTGCCGGCCTTGGTGATGGGAGAGGAGACAGGGATAGGTTGAGATATTTTGGAGGAGATATTTTGAAGAAGAAGTTAGAAGGTTGTAGAATAATGGAGAAGTGTTTAGAAGTTGTTGGAAGAAAAAGGAAGGAAGGAAAAAGAAAAAAGTAAAAGAAAGAAAAAAGGAAGAAAAATGTAATTGGAGAAAAAATTGAAATAATTAGAATGGTGGATTCCTCGGATTCGGTCGCAGATGCGGAAAATTTTCAAAAAAAATGGAATCGCCCAAAAGTCAAGTATCTCAGAAAGCTCTCCAAAAATTCTCAAAACTTATGGCTGTTATATAGAATATCATGTGAAATAGGATTCAAGAAATTCAATTTCATTTTCAAATTAAAAATTCTGAAATCTATCATTGATAACGGTCGACACCGAATCTGGCCGGATTTTGATAAATTAAGAAAATCTCAAAAAATGCATTATGATACTCAATATTATTCTAAGAAAAAAATGTGAAAGTAGTTTCTAGAAATTGGACTTCATTTTTAATTTAAAAATCTGAGAATCAATAGGCGGTACCGATAAATCCTGATTTTAGAGATTTTATTAAAATAATTCTGAAAAATCACGAAAATTCTAAAATATTGAAAAACAGTGTTGAAAACTGAAATCCGTCAATTTTGAATACTGAAAAGATCAAATCGAGTAATACACTAGGATCGGGTCATCGGTTCAGACTAGGCTGACTCTGAGTCCACAAATTCAGATCTAATACAAAACAATCACATAAATAATCATAAAATAAAAATAAATATAGAAGATAAATCAAAGAATACAATCGAGAATTTGAATATGTAATTATGTACGTATTCCGGGAATGGGGTGTTACATTCCATCCACCTTACAAAAATTTCGTTCTCAAATTTTCGATGAGGGAAAAAATGAACACAGGAAAGGATAGGGACGATGATTATACTAATTAAGATATGAACTACGGATAGTATTCCCAAATCGACTGTACAATAATCAGAAAATAGACATCTTCTGCACTTCCTATTGTATAAATCTTCGAACGATGCCAAATAATGCTAACCCGACATCACTTATTTATCTAAGGGGTATGAAGTTGCACTTGATGAAGAGTTTGTAAGAGAATTCCCCTATGTGTTGCATACTTACCAATACTCCAAGAATAGACCAAAATACTAAAAATGAAGAAAACCCTGATAAGACTGAGCATAAATAAAGAAAATCAATAATTAAGAATTCTGGATACTGAGTGTTGATCACTCTGAAAGAATAGCCAAGAATATGGAATCACCGTAGAGAATCCTAACTACTGACTTCTGAAAGATAACCCGATTGTAGATCAATTCTGAGAATATCCGAACTTCATAGAGTTAGTCGAAGAGATAGTATAATAGCTTCATTCAGTACTCTGTCGCTACACTTCTAGTCTATCCATATCTTAAGTTGGTATAAAATTATGAAAACTGAAATAGTGAAAAATAAAAGGGATTCAGGAATCGAAGGAAGAACAATCAAGAAGAAATAGATAACTTTACACTTGTAGTTGGATTGTATAAACAAGACGCATGCATTATAGTTGCAAATTTCTTTACCATTAATTTATTGTCTGGACGTACTGAGGATGTGAAAGATTAGGCTCTGATACCATCCTGTAACGCTCTGGCCCGGCGGGTACGGAGACGATAATGCAACGTATATATATAGGTCAAAAATACCCTCACATATATACGCTAAGCATCAGTACAGCCGAGAATCAGAGTATGGAAGCACGTGGTGCATTATACATTCCAATATATGAGCACAATTACAAAGTCAATACAGGATGTGACACAATATTAAAAGAATATTACATCACTAATAGGCGCAAATGCGAGAACACAAAGAGATATACAATAATAAACTGTACAAAGGTGCTCACGAGTCACAAAGGAAAAACTCGAGAGCCGAGTAAGAGGCCTGGAAGGATGGTGCCTTGATTAAGGAAAAAGGAGAGTAGTAGCGGGGGAGTATGATTCGCACAGATATTCAACAAAAGAGAGAAGGTTTTAGAGTCAACCTTAGGTGCTTAATCACTCCGAAGTGTATTCACAATGTGTAATGTACTCCTTTCCAAATCACCGTAGTAGCATAAGCTATACGGGTCGAATCCACAAGGAGAGCTCACGATGGAAGCTTTACGGTTTGATGTTGAAGAAAGACAAACGAAAGTTCTTCTTTGTTAAAAGAATGAAAAAGACATGGAAAAATAGGTGAAAGAATTCGTAGTGGTTTTGTACATGAAATGAAAGTGATGGAAGAAAGTGAAAAGAATTTGAAAACAAGAAT
Organism: Agave tequilana; assembly: GCA_038442645.1. NCBI lineage: Eukaryota > Viridiplantae > Streptophyta > Magnoliopsida > Asparagales > Asparagaceae > Agave > Agave tequilana. The sequence goes on along the minus strand of JAVJIF010010562.1, from coordinate 99,668 downwards.
TGCTTTTAGGAAGAAAACTAAAAGAAGGAAAACTTGTAAAAGACTTTTAGATGAGAAAGGCTATGACTAGCTAACATTACTAACTTGCTAACTTACTAATCTCCGTTAGGGTGATGCATGCCTCATGTTGATTCATCGGCAAGTGTTTGTCTTGCTTGTTGGTCAAGTTACTTTCCCCTTTGATGGACGGGTGATCATCTTGGACTTGTCTTGTAGCCTCATTGATTTCATCGGCTCTCAAGATAGAATTTCATGGTGGAATCGGGGAGTGTCACTCAAGGGATGCTAAGGAAGAAGATACAAAATTCATTAGACATTCAAGGCCATACAACAAGTTAGCATTGAAGTAAGAAAGTTGTACAACAAATAGCATATGTTTGGTGTTCCATCTCCATGTTCCATCAAGGCACTTGTTCTAAGACAAGGCTCTAAATGAGGCACACATGAATCATATGGAGAATTACAATAAGAGATTGCCAAGAATGAAAGTAACCCATCGGGGATGAAAAAGACTCAACATTTGCAAGATTAAGAATTAGCATTCACCCAAGAGTTAGAAGTTAGCAAAATTAGTTGTTAGCTAGTCATGTTAGAGAGAGTTAGCTATCCATTACAATAAAGAGAAAACAACAAGACATCATGCAATGAAAGTAAAGCTTGAATGAAATAAAGCAAGTAATGAAAAGCGCTAGAAATTGCAAAAGAAGAGAAAGTAGATTGGATTAATCCTTGCTTTGCTTCAAGTTGTCACCCCTTGATTACAAGCTTTCACTCTCTCACTATCTCTCTCTTGCAAAATTTCTAGGAGGAAGAAGAAGACTAAGAGCAATAAAACCTAGAGGAAAAGCCTACAAATTATAAGCTCTTTCCTCTATTCTCTCCTCTCCCTTTTGCACTGGCCCTGATGGTCTATTTATAGGCCTCAGGAGAAGAAGGCTCCAGAATCAGACAGCTGGGGATCAATCGCTGGCTCAACGGCCACATTCCTGCCGTGGAAACGCGGCCAGAGCCGCGTTTCCGCGGCAGAATCTTGGCGTTGCGCCAGAGATTTCTGTTGCGAGTTTGTTACAGGTTGTTTGCCCACGTGGATCTTCTAGATTGCTGACTGGATGCGTGGATGATTCCAGATCCTGGGCTCAACACTTGGGCTCTCTTTTGGGCTTTGAATTAATCCCCTTTTATTCTTGATAAATGCATGGATTTGTGGGCCTCTCTCCATTAAAATATGGACCTGCAAAAATAGAGAGAAAAGGAATAAAAAATAGATTTTTATTGATATTTATGCATGGTAAAGAGGTGGAAGATGATGCAAAAATGAACTACAATCAGGCCTCAGACGGTCTGCCGCCAATGATCCAAGCTCCCACTGCACATTTCTGATCAGCAACTGGGAGAATCTATAAGCTCCAAACTCTGAGATCTGGACATGAGGATCTTGGGGAATCAGAACTCCCCAACGAGTAGTGTGATGAATGCCTTGTGACGTGCAGGAATACACACATGTGTATTTATAAATTCAAGTCATAACCATGTATTGAAAACCGTGTCCTGAGCACATGCATTCAGGAGTAGGTAAGAAGACGGGAGATAAAGTAGATAAGGCAATACCAGCTATCTCCTAAACTAACATAAAATCGATAAAACTGATAAAACCAAATAAAACTGAATATGAGCAAAACAAATTGCACAAGCTTAGGTCACGGCTCCATGAGACTGGTACATTGAAGGAATAATACAGATAAGGAAACCCTCATCTATATACCTTTATTCCATGTTACCGTAATCCGACCGTATACAATTATACCTTTATCCCATATTATCGTAATCCGAGCGTATACAACCCGAGTTGCAAAACAACATAGCGAATTATATATCTTAACATCTTATTATAATTGGGGCCGTCTAAGTTATAGGTTTTAGTATGTGTCCCATTCCACATACTTCCGCCTACAACTTATAGAGTCAGTTATTTGGAAACTGATGAAATTTGATGATCATATTATAGTGGATCCCACCTCTGCCCGGGACAACGGCCCACTACTACTCTTTCTCCTCGGGAATTATATTACACCCGGACACGAATCTTCTCGGAAATTATATTACATCCGGACACGAATCTTCTCAGGAATTATATTACACCTAAACACGAATCTTCTCGGGAATTATATTACATCTGTTCACGAATCGTCAGCCCTGCGACCACTATAAACATGGTAAATGATAGCACATCAGGGAAAGCATGTCAAGCGATACAGGCAGGTATCAGGTAATAGCATGTAGATGTCAGGTAACAAGTGTTAGCACATCAAGAGAGGACATGTCAAGTGATAGCGTAACAGCCAAGTACAATCAAGCGGAGCTTAAGCAGTGTTGGAGGCGCGGACAACAAACAGTGTTCAGTCACTAAAATGCTTGATGGAGCTACTGAAATGACTCAGCTTAAAAGGCGAGTCTAAAATCAGGTAGAGCTCCGCCTAGATTAATCTAGTGATAAAGCGCTGAGCGCTGAGCATGCTTAACAGGCGGAGCATGAGAGACCTAACGGTCTAAGTGCACTCCTCTTTTGAGGAAGTGAGCGAGAGCCTGAGGGCTAGAGTACGCTCGGGGTCTAGACGCATTCTCGGTAACTATCACGAAACCTATAAGTGTGCAAGGCCTAGATCAATTGGGTAGCTAGCCCGGAGTGGGCAGAAACCCAAAGTCAGTACAAGGGTACCTGCAAAGTCAGTACAAGGGTACCTGCACGAGATGTTAGTACCATACAATCATGCATATAAATAGGTAGTACTAGACCATCCATAAGGTGTGAAGCCCGAAGTTGTGTGTAAGCCCATAAGGGCTGAAGTAAGCCCGGGGTCTAAGCGCAGTCTTGGTAGCTGCCACGAAACCCATAAGGGTGCAAAGCCTAGACCAATTGGGTTGCTATCCCAGGAGTTGGCAGAAGCCCCAAAGGCTATACTGGGTACCTGCATAGTTAGTACCAACACGTGCACAAATATCATATCATTTACACTATTACAAGCATTCGAACAAGGATACAGCACATGATACCGGTACATGCATACAACCCAGTATAAATACACAGGACCACATACAGAAATACATCATAAACTCAAATACAGTACAAGCTCGATGATGTGAGGAAAAAAATACAATTTTCAAAACTCCGCGCACCCGAGCTCCCATGGAGGAAACCCTCAAAACCAGGAAAGGAGAAGGGGGCTTGACCCTTAGTGGCCGCCCATCTTAGGTAGGTGCTCAGCCCTCCTTGGTGGCCGTGGAGGTGGCCAGCCCTAGAGGTGGTGGAGGAAAAGTGTAGGAAAGGGTGATGGTATTGGTGGTTGTAGTATTTGGTGGAGATGGTGGAGTTGATTTTGATGGAGAAGGAAAAAGAGAAAGGGATGAAGATGATGATGGTGATGTTGTAGGTTGAAGTAGAGGTGATGGGGGTGGTGTTGTGGTGGTGAGAATGAAGACGGTGGTGATGGAAATAGAAGTATAAGAGGTGGTGATGAAGGTAGAGTTGTAGTGGTGGTAGAAGTTGATGTTGTTGAAGACGGTGGAGTTGTCACCGGAATAGTCACTGGAATGATCGTCGGAGATATCGCTGGAGTAAAGGGGACTGGCCCTAGGCTTAGGGTGGTGGCTGGCCTAGGTGGAGATGAGTGAAGGTGTTTTGGTGGAAGGATTTGTGGGTGGTGGTTGTTTTGGAGAAGTTAGAGGAAATGGTGGAATTTTGGTAGAGTTTTGGAGTTTGTGATGGAATAAATGAAGATGGAAGAGGAAGAAGATGATGGTAGAAAGTTATACTAGTTGTAGTTGTTGTGGAGTTGAAGGAGGAGGTGGTGGTTATAGGGTTTTGATGGAGGAATTAAGTGAAAGGAGAAGAAATGGAATTATTTTAGAGTTAGAGTTTAAAGGATAAGCGAAAAGATTAGGGATAGGGTTTTTTTGTGAAATGATGAAGGGGTGAGGTGGCTTGGCCGGCCTTGGTGATGGGAGAGGATATAGGAATGGGTTGGGATATTTTGGAGGAGATATTTTGAAAGAAGGAGTTAGAAGGTTATAGAATAATGGAGAAGTGTTTAGAAGTTACTGGAAGGAAAAGGAAGGAAAAAGAAAAAAGAAGAAAAGTAATTTAGCCTTGATTTTTACCTTGATGATATATGCATGATTTATACACTTACATACTTAGAGTTCAAAAAACAAAGATTCTTATGCCTTATTAAAAAAAAGAAAAAGAAAAAATATATATATAATATATCAAAAATCCTCTGATTAAGCTGGGTATTTGTGCCTCATAAAGCATAAGTATTCACGCCTAAAAGCGGTTCATATAATAAAATCCTTAGTTTTGCAGCCTTGTTTGCTCGAGTCTTTAAATCCTTGGGGTGTTTTCTCACCCGGTGCCCTAAGACCGTTTGGTTTGGGAGTCACTGATTAAAGGCTCGTTACATTGGCAGCTTAGAAAGCCTAATAAAACTAAGGAGTAATATCACCAAAAAAATAAAAAGAGAAAAAGAGAAAAAATAATAAGGCATAAGAGTTAAAATTTCACGGTCACAAAGGTGCATATGACTTAGAGTAAAATAATAGATTAGATGACAAATACAGTTTGACTCCATGCCTTGGTTAATAACAAGTTTTTGAATTAAGATTAAGATTAAGAATGAAAAGTTCGATTTTCCTATAACTTATGGATTACTTAATTCTTACAATAATACTTCAAATACTTTTCTCTTTTAGAATGTATTTTTAAAATTCTAACAATTTGTTTCTCTTTCATTATGAATTTTATGGGTGTAATCCACTGAAAACCGTCATGAGATAACACTCGTCCTCTAGAAGAAACCTAGAGGTTTAACAGCTTTTTGCACATGCTCAGTGTAATCCCGTGACTTGTGAAAGTGGTCTAATAATTTTTGATTTAGTTTTGTTGTTTTGCTTGAGGACGAGCAAAAGATAGGTATGGGAGTGTGATTGGTCGCTGATATTGCACATTCATTGTCTCATTCTCATATTTATTATATAATAAACTCTGTTTTTAATCCTATTTATTGTCTAATTTATATGCAGGCCCATTACTAAGGGAGAGGGAAGAGAAACGAGCCTAAAAGCCTATCAAAATTCTGATTTAATTTAAAATTAATTCAAAATCAGAAAATCAGGGCAAATCAGAGAAGATAAAGTCAGTTGAAAATCAGTTAAAATAAATCTTCACAAATCAATTGGTTAAAACCGAAGATCAAAGGAGGTTTTGTCAAATTCAGGACCCAAAATAGCAAATTCGGTAGGAGATAAAGTCATATCGCGAAACCAGGGAGTACCACCCCCAGGTGTGGCCACTGGGCCCCGAAAACGCGACAAAAATCGTGTTTTTGCGGCTTTGTTAAAGTTGTTGGGGGAGCGTTTGCTCCCCCTATCTTCATACGCTCTCTCATGTTTGGTTTTGCCTATAAATACTGGGTTTTTCAGAGACTACAGGGAACGACAACCAGAGAAAGATTTTGGGCCAATTTTTCATTCTTTTTAGTGTAGGTTTTTATTTTTCTTTTTATATAATTTTCAATTTTATTTATATAATTCAGAGGAGATCAGAGTTTTACAGGAGAATGAGAGTGAAGCTTGTGCTGAGAGTGACACCAGTGTAAATTGTTCTTCTCTTCTCTTATTGTTACCACATTATCTAAAGTATATTTTTTATGTTCCTCTTTATTTTTGTGTTCTTCTTCTTCTTTTTTACTTCTCTTCTTTTAGTACCAAGTGCAATCCACGTGAGTCTTATAGCGACGAAAGAGCTTTCTTTTGCCAGTGCCACGGATAGCTCATGACGATGGATTTTAGTCTCAATATGTATCATTTCATGCTTGTATCATCTTGATGATGTAATAGGAAGAGACGGGAATCAACTCTTATGGACTATGCGCTAATTGCCTCCATTTCAAGGTAATATCGTCGCCACATATTCAAGGTAAGTATTGTTGACCCAGAGGCCCCTTCACTCTAGTTTTGATGATGATTAACTCATGTAGTTATAATTTACTAATAATCTTGTGATATTTAATTTCAGATATTTGATCAAGATATTAGTAGGTGTTTAGCTTCAACAAAGGAGTTTTAGAGCTTTCACATGTAGATTCAAGAGCTCGCGCGTCAAGATCGCACTTAGCACTCGATTGGAGTCAAGCTCGTTGGATCACGTTTGGATCGAGTCGACTTGGAGAAGGAGTTCTATAAGAAGACCTCGGTTTGTTTAGTTTAAAATTGTTTAGATCTTGTGTAAAGATTAAATAGTGTTGATATGCTCAAGTTCACATACTCACACAAGTTTAAAGTTTATTTGCTTTGGTTTTCGGTTTAACCAATCTTGGTTTTCATATCAAATAGATATAAATCTTATATGTATATTGCATTCTATCCATGTATAACATGCTTCAAAGTTATTTCAATATCATATTTTTGTATTTACATTAGTTTTGGAGAAAACGGTTTTCCATTTAAAAATCTAAGTTTTGAAAAATACCAATTTTGGTTTAAAGCTAAATTTTAATATCACAAAATTAGTTCAAATAGTTTGTAATAAGTGTTGAATTTTAATCACACTATATTTGTATTTCAAAGATCTTATAAGAACTTATTTTTGTGGAATTTATGTGATTTAATGAGATTTAATTGATATTAAAAAGACAAGTTTTCAATACTCAAATATCTCAGCCAGACTGCTCTGGCGGTCGACCGGCACGATCGACTGAGGACACGAAGACGTGTACATGGCCACCCAGCTCGGCCGGTCGACTGCACGGTTGACCGACTGAAAGCACCCCACTCTCGGGTAGGGGCCGGTCGACCGGTGGCTCAACGGTCAGAAAAATGACCGTTGGCCGGTCGACCGGGCGGTCGACCGGAAGGGCATTTCTGCCCTTCCAGACTGCTAACGGGCAGATTTTTGAGAGGGTATAAATACCTATCTCTTGAGCTGGTTTCTTAATGATTTTTAAGAGCAAAATTTTTCATCTTCTTAAGTGTTTTTGTAAATCACCTAGAGGGGGGTGAATAGGTGATGGCTAATCTTATGGTCAATAAATGCGGAATTAAAAACTTATTACACTAAACACCACGTATAACACAAGAGTGTAGCCGAATTCCCCGTGAAGGGCTCTAGATTAACTCCTCAAGATTCCTCTAAATAAGAGTTGAGGTGCCGCGTTGGCTCTCTTGGTTGAATACAAGTGTTAGCAAACAATCCCCAAGCATATAACAATTAAGCTCACAATATATATCAAGCATATAAGATGAAAGCAATAAAAGCATGCAAGATATAAACAAGAGAAAGAGATAGAGAGTGAGCAATCGCAAAAACGGGAGATTTGTTTTGAGGTTCGAGCACACTTGCTCTACGTTCCCGCCTTCACACTTGAAGGATTTTCACTATAAACCGATCTCACCGGATCACTCGGTGTCGCAACACCTATAAGGAGTTCCCACTAGAACTCTTGGACTCTCTAGTCCCGTACATACCGCAAGCCCACAAGCTCACCGAGGCCGCACCTCAAACACCGAGTTCTCACTAGAACCCGAAACACCGCGAACACAACTGTCCGCCTCCTCAAAGTACAAGATGAAGTCTTTGGTGATCACAACACTTTGATCACCTAAAAACAATCTCATAAGAACACTCCTATAGAATGAATATGTCAATGGGTTGCTCAAGTGTTTGTGAGAAAACAAGGATTGAAATGGTGGAGGAAAAACTCAAGAAAATCACTTCTAAAACACTCTTGATAAACTCCCCTTTGGATTGGAAATATTTGCTCTCAAAACAAGTGGAGAAAACCTCTTTAAAGAGTTGGGAAAACTGGTGTAAAAACCACTTGAAAATCTTGTAGAAAACAGCCCCCAAAAGTCCCACTTTATATAGCTAGAAAAACTAGCCGTTGGGAGCCAGATTGGCCTGTCGGTCGACCGGCCAACGGTCAGAATTCTGACCATTGAGCCAGCGGTAGCTCAGCTCTCTGCCGGTCGACCGCCCGGTCGACCGGGCCACTTTCCAGAGAGCAGCTGCTCTCTGGCGGTCCACCGTGCGGTCGACCGGCCCATCCTGTGCACATCGGTCGACCGCTCCGGTCAACCGGCTCTTGGTCCGGTCGACCGGTCGATCGACCGCCAGAGCCTGGCAGGCCAAAAATAGGGATTTAAAATGTTGGCTTTTGGCTTAAATAAAATCCAAAAATTTACGAAAAATCTACAAAAATAGGTTCAGTGTTATACTTTGATAAACAAATATGTTTGAACAAAATAAAGACATGTTATAAACAATTTAAACTATTTTTGTAACTTGAAAATTTTGGCTAAAAACGAAAACTGTATTTTTTTAAACTTGGTTTTTCCAAAACTTATTTTTCAAACTTCTCCAAATACAAAAACAAGATATTTTAAACTCTTTTAAAGCATAGAGTGTATGGATATGATCCATTACACATACATGGTGAAATATCTATGTTTTTGACATTAAGCTTTAAATTTAGTTTGGTTAAAACATATAAACTTTGAATTCCAAAAATCAAACGGTATGTTTCTAAAAGAAAACTCTTTTGTATTTTTTCAAAATAAAAATTCTTTTATGAATAACTTTATCTAAATCAAAAGTGTGTGTGTATATGGTATACTTGAGCAATCCACCAACTATTCTATCATTTACATTTTATCTAAAAACAAAATCTTATAAAAACAAACCTAGACACAAGTCTTGATCTTGAAGGTCTTCACTTGAAGTCTTCACATCTTCTTGACTTGGTCCAAATACGATCCATCGAGCTCGACTCCTCTTGAGTACTTGATGTGGTCTTGATGCATAAGCTCTTGAATCAAACCGTGCTAGCTCCAAAACTTGACTTTAAATCCTTTGTTGAAGCTACACACCTACTAAAATCTTGATCACAAATCTGAAACTAAATAAACACAAGATCATTAGTACTATAACTACACGAGTTGATCATCATCAAAACTAGAGCGATGGGCCTTTGGGCCAACAATCTCCCCTTTTTGATGTTGACAAAACTCATGGAGTTATATATGCATGGATTAAAGTAAAGCTTCAAGGAAGCTCCCCCTTAACTCATGCATAACAATAAACAAATAAATATGCAATGAAAGCACATAAACATGTATGCAAATACAAGGAGATAAACATGCATAAACAAGCATAAAACTCATCAAATTCTTTTTCTCCTTTTTGCAATACAAAACATATATGCATAAACATAAATCCTTCTCCCCCTTTATGAATAAAGTAAGGAAAACATGCATATATACCAAATACTTCTCAAATACTTCTCCCCCTTTTTGTCAATCATCAACAAAGGGCTTAAAGTAAAAACAAAATGTTCTTCCCCTTTTTGTCAAAAGCAAAAATCAATAAAAGGGGTGACATAAAACAAATCAATCAATAAAGAGATATATGCGATATACATTCATGAAGAGGAAGACGCTAAGTTAACTTCCCTACACATATACATTACATGAAAGAGGGATGAAAAGCCCTAATTCACATAACGCATAATATGCAATGCATAAGAGGAGATGTGAAGCCCCCTACACACGTGTACCACATAAAGAAGAGTTGTCAAGCTCCTCAATATAAGATACACTCAACATGAATATATATGTAGAAGAGATGTTAAGCTCCCCTTGCATATAGGCAATACAAAACAAAAATATTTTTAATTTTCAAATTTTCATATTAAAACAAAATTTTGAATTTTTCTCAATAAAACAAATTTGGAGATATCTTGTAATCAAATTTTAAGATATCATATAAACTACAAAATTTTTAAAGGTACCACTTAGAAATCAATCAAATTTTAAGATACCAATTGTAAATAAACATTACAAATTTGAATTTTAATCAAAATAGAATCATATTGATACCAATTGAAAATTATTGTAAATTATTTTGATACCAATTGCAATCAATAGATACCAATTGAAGATTATTGCACATTTTTATATCAATAAAAATATCAATTTAAAAAATAATACATAAGCTTATTAAAATATTAATTGAGAAACCAATTGAAAATAAAGATTTGAATCAAGCTTAGCATAAACAAATTGTGTGCTTTAAATATGTAGACCAATTTTTTTAATCAAGCACAAACAAAACATATATATGTATGAGAATGAAATACCAATAGGAATTGATATTATGGAAATTATGAAGCATACATATATAGAAAATAAAACATGAATATATACAAAATGAAAATACCAATTGAGATCAAGTATATAACTCATAACCTTTCACCCATTATATGCTCAAGATAAAAAAAATTTTCAATTAAGCTTACAAGACATACTCGCCCATCCATCCTCCCATAACGGAGTTGGAAGGGGTTTTCACAAATAGGGTTTGAAAATATTTTTATAGTAAAAACACTACCAAATGAAGAATAATAACTAGTTAAAGATAATTTTTGAAAACTAGTTAAAGATCCTTCAAAAACATGAAACCAAATCATATGTATATCATGAAATATACCAAATACACAAAATTCGACACTCAAAATCCATAAAGCTCAAAATGATCATGAAGCATAGTCATGAATAAACAAAATAAAGTGTGAGTGTTCAAAAATTATGTAATTAGCATTTTCCATGAAGATAATCAATAAAGCTCAAAACATGAATATCATTTTATTAAACAAATCATGAAAATTCATTTTTCATATAAAGATGAAAATCAAAAATTCATTTTTCATCTTAAAACAAACTTCTAGGTATATGTATGTTTTGTTAATCCTAACAATATGCATACATATCCCAAACATAAAAAGAGTCCATCATGTAAATTGCATAAAGGCAAATGACTCATGAGGTATACATGTATATTTATTAGATTTGAATACAAAATACATATATATGAAGTAAAACATGAAATAGGCAAAATAAGTGTAAATGAGAGAATCATCAAAACTAGGCTATACATGTGCATATAGCGAGTACAAATGAACAATGAAGTGCAAACATATATGAATCAATTTGTTGCTCACTACTTGTACAAGTATACATCCAAGTTTTGATAAAAACTACATTTAACCTAGTATTTACCACATGAAGTACAAAACAAATGAACATGCTAAAAATATCATATATGAATAAGCATGTAAATAAAGTAGGAGTTTTTAGAGATAGTTACCAAACCAAAGAACTATGCTCTAAAGCTCTAAAACATGGTGGTTGTCCCACCAAACCTCCTTGATAGCGGTGCATCAAAAATATGTCCATCAAGTCCATGCATCCACCACCAAGGCACCATCCCTCTCACGTTTTGTGAGAGCCCGCACCTACATCAAATACACAAGGTGGGGATTTTGGTACCCATTTTCTTTTGGGTCCTTAGGGGTTAGTCTTGTAAGGAACCCAAACATTTTTCTTATTAGCAAAATTTAAAACATTTATCTTATCATAACAAAATTTTGCTAAATGGCCTTTGCGGCCACAATGTGTACATTTGTACACCTTAGGATGCATATGTGTATGAGTGTGATCATGGTGTGCAAAATGTGCATATGCATGATGTGGATGATGTGCAAGAATATGTGGAGTTTGTTTCTTTGAAAACAAGGACTCCAATCTCTTATGGTTAAATGCACATGTGCTCAAAGTTGAGCTTAAAGTATCAATTTTATTTTTCAAATTTTTAATCTAATGTTGATTAATAGTGGCATGTAAAGCATGGTGAGATTGTGAATCATTTTTCTTATTCTTTTTGGAAACTTTTTCTTTTTCTTTTTCAACAAATTTTCTTTTCAAAGAAGTATTTTCATTTAAAGTAACTTCTTTTTGTTTTTCCACCAAAACAATTTTATTTTTCAAAATAGTGTTTCCTTCACAAAGCTCATTTAATTTAGACATCAAGGAAACATTTTCATTTTTCAAACTTTCATTTTCTTTTTCAATACATGCAACTTTATTTTTAAAAGAATCATTTTCTTTTAACATGCAATCAAATTCTTTTTCAAATTTTTGTTATCCTTTTTAATCATGTCATATTTTTCTAAGAGTTGTTGACAAAAAGAAGCAAGTTCATTATATGACATATCAACATCCTCTTCTACCTCGGATTCGGTAGTTACCTCAAGGGGGTTATCCCCTTGGACCATGTAGCACACGTTGGAAGCGTCACTTCCAACATCCGAGTCGCTCCCCGCATAGTATTGTTCTTGTTCGCCAAGGGAGAGAATTTTATTCCAAACTACAAAAGCCGAATCAATGTTAGAAACCCTAGATAAATATTTATCATTTAGGGTTGACTTTAAAGTATGAATGGCCTTTGCATTAGTCTCAATATTATTGCCATTTAAACAATAGGAATCTCTAGTAGTGGCAAAATAAACATGAATACCTAGGCCTTTGAGGTATAAAGACATCTTAAACTTCCAAGTTTGGATGTTAAGAATGTCAAAGGTGGGAGGTGTCATGAAGTCCATGGTGTGTGTACAAATATTGTGATTAACCTAAAAATGAGGATCTTTAACTCTAGGTTGTAAGACCCAAATCAAGAGCACTTGGCTCTGATACCAATTGTAAATCACCTAGAGGGGGATGAATAGGTGATGGCTAATCTTATGGTCAATAAATAAGAAATTAAAAACTTATTACACTAAACACCACGTATAACACAAGAGTGTAGCCGAATTCCCCGTGAAGGGCTCTGGACTAACTCCTCAAGATTCCTCTAAATAAGAGTTGAGGTGCCGCGTTAGCTCTCTTGGTTAAATACAAGTGTTAGCAAACAATCCCCAAGCATAAACAATTAAGCTCACAATATATATCAAGCATATAAGATGAAAGTAATAAAAGCATGCAAGATATAAACAAGAGAAAGAGATAGAGAGTGAGCAATCGCAAACACGGGAGATTTATTTTGAGGTTCAAGCACACTTGCTCTACGTCCCCGCCTTCACACTTGAAGGATTTTCACTATAAACCGATCCCACCGGATCACTCGGTGCCACAACACCTACAAGGAGTTCCCACTAGAACTCTTGGACTCTCTAGTCCCGTACAAACCGCAAGCCCACAAGCTCGCCGAGGCCGCACCTCAAACACCGAGTTCTCACTAGAACCCGAAACACCGCGAACACAACCGTCCGCCTCCTCAAAGTACAAGAAGAAGTCTTTGGTGATCACAACACTTTGATCACCTAAAAACAATCTCACAAGAACACTCCTATAGAATGAATATGTCAATGGGTTGCTCAAGTGTTTGTGAGAAAACAAGGATTGAAATGGTGGAGGAAAAACTCAAGAAAATCACTTCTAAAACACTCTTGATAAACTCCCCTTTTGATTGGAAATATTTGCTCTCAAAATAAGTGGAGAAAACCTCTTTAAAGAGTTGGAAAAACTGGTGTAAAAACCACTTGAAAATCATGTAGAAAACAGCCCCCAAAAGTCCCATTTTATAGAGCTAGAAAAACTAGCCGTTGGGAGCCAGATTGGCCTGTCGGTCGACCGCTGGTCGACCGGCCAACGATCAGAATTCTGACCGTTGAGCCAGCGGTCGACCGGCCGGTCGACCGTGGCCAGGATACAGAGAGCTCAGCTCTCTGCCGGTCGACCGCCTGGTCGACCGGGGCACTTTCCAGAGAGCAGCTGCTCTCTGGCGGTCGATCGTGCGGTCGACCGGCCCATCCTGTGTACATCTGTTACATCGGTCGACCGGCTCTTGGTCCGGTCGACCGGTCGGTCGACCGCCAGAGCCTGGCAGGCCAAAAATAGGGATTTAAAATGTTGGCTTTTTGGCTTAAATAAAATCCCAAAAATTCACGAAAAATCTACAAAAATAGGTTCAGTATTATAATTTGATAAACAAACATGTTTGAACAAAATCAAGACATGTTATAAACAATTGAACTATTTTTGTAACTTAAAAATTTTGGCTAAAAATGAAACCTGTATTTTTCCAAACTTGATTTTTCCAAAACTTATTTTTCAAACTTCTCCAAATACAAAAGCAAGATATTTTAAACTCTTTTGAAGCATAGAGTGTATGGATATGATCCATTACTAATACATGGTGAAATATCTATGTTTTTGACATTAAGATCTAAATTTGGTTTTGGTTAAAACATATAAACTTTGAATTCCAAAAACCAAACCGGTATGTTTCTAAAAGAAAACTCTTTTGTATTTTTTCAAAATAAAAATTCTTTTATGAAAAACTTTATCTAAATCAAGAGTGTGTGTGTGTATATGGTATACTTGAGCAATCCACCAACTATTCTATCCTTTACATTTTATCTAAAAACAAAATCTTATAAAAACAAACCTAGACACAAGTCTTGATCTTGAAGGTCTTCGCTTGAAGTCTTCACATCTTCTTGACTTGGCCCAAACACGATCCATCGAGCTCGACTCCTCTTGAGTACTTGATGTGGTTTTGATGCACAAGCTCTTGAATCAAATCGTGCTAGCTCCAAAACTTGACTTTAAATCTTTTGTTGAAGCTACACACCTACTAAGATCTTGATCACAAATCTGAAACTAAATAAACACAAGATCATTAGTACTATAACTACATGAGTTGATCATCATCAAAACTAGAGCGATGGGCCTTTGGCCAACAATTTTAGCAATAAGTTTTAAAGAGTTTTTGTGCTTAAAGATTTTATCTTTATTTGTCTTTAAAGGGTTGAAAAAATTAAAGAAAAAGAGAAGTCTTTAGGAATTATTTTTGATCTTCATTTCCATTTATCCTAGAAGTTTTTCCAAGTGTTTTCTTTGTGATTTGATTTTCAAACACCTTGATTTCACACACTTGAGCTATCATATCTATCCTATCTATAGGATCTTGTTTTTGGTGAGAAAAAATTGTTTATGATCTTTGTGATCACCAAAAGTTGTAACCCTTTCTTTGCTTTGGGTCCCTCTAAGTGTAGAGGTGATTGTGTTTATTGGTATCCCTCTAAGTGTAGAGGTGATTTAAGTGTTATTTGGCTTTGTGTCTATCCCTCTAGTGAGAGGTGATTGTGTTGGCTTTGTGCCATCCCTCTGGTGAGAGGTGATTGTTGTGTGGCTTTGTGTCTAGCCTCTTATGTAGAGGTTGTTGTTATTTGAGAGAGGAGTTGTGTACTCCAAGTTTGTATTACCCAAATCCTCAGTGGAGATTCCCTGTGTGGAAAGTCCTGTGTGGACGATATAGTGAAAATCTTCTGTGTGAAGACGGGGACGTAGAGCTGGGTGCTCGAATCTCGAAACATATCTCGGTGTTTGCGATTGATCCACTATCTCTTAACTCTCTCTCTCTCTTTAATATCTTGCATTGATTCATATTGTTCATATTATATGTGTTTGGTATTATTTGTGTGCCTCACTTGTGTTAAATCAGAGAGCTTTACATAACACCTCAACTCTTATTTAGAGGAATATAGAGGAGATAGTCCAGAGCCCTTCACCGGGAATTTGGCTACACTCTTTGGTTACACTTAATGTGTTACATTTTTGTTTTAATTCCGCATCATTTGTCATTGATTAGCCATACACCTATTCACCCCCCTTCTAGGTGTATTTTCAAGTATTTGGCCAGAGGAGATAAGTATTTTCTTTTAGGTTTTCTTTCTTCTCTTTAAATTTTAGTTTAGATCACCAACACCACAATCTACCAAATCTTTTTCACTCTTTTAATTTCTTTGTATAAATATATTTCCATTTTCTCCACCTTTTCAATAGACCACTTTCTTCTTAACTTTACTGTAACTTATTTTTCTTTTTCTTTTCAAGAACTAAAGAAGATCTTTAACCATTGATTGTAACCTAAAAGAAAACTTGCAAAAAAGCTTCCATCGCTAGTCTCTCTTTGTGGATCACGACCCGTATAGCCACTTACTATTACGGTAGCATTGAGTACCTTACACTTCTATTTTATATTTCTGAAATTCTGTATCTTGTGTGCAGGTAAAACCTCATTCATTGCCCTCCTTGTATTTCAGATTCACCAGCTTCCAAATAAGGAACGCCTTGTTCGTGGCTGTCTTCTGCTTGTAGAGACTTTCCAAAGTCTGCCACAGAGAATATGCTGACTCCACTGTATATTCATGTTACTTACCATTGTCTGACGTATTTGACTGCCTTACAATCTAATTTTTTTCAATCCGTCTCAGAAGTTTTCTTAGGCTTAGCTTGCTCGCCTTTTAGAAGTATATTAAATCTTTGCAATACAATAGATCCTCTATATGGAGCTTCCAAATAATACAATTGTTTCATTGAGAGGAATCATTTGATTGTTCGAAGTATATTCATGTTGCTTGCCAACCTTTCTCTAATACCACTCTGATAGGATTTGGCACCGCTAATATCATGGATTGCCTACAGAAATTATCAACCAAATCCACAACACTGATTTAGAATTAATATGGAGAGTAATCAATTAAGAAAAATCATCAAAAGAGACCATAATTTTACGTAAAAAACCTTATGGAAAAACCACGAGGCAAGCAGCAACAAATATCCATTATGAGAATAAAATATTACAATTTTCAATTACTCTCACCACCTCTCAAATCTCTTACCCAAAGTTTCAAGCAAATAAGAAGAAGAGATCAATGACACTTTAGCAAACTATCGTCGGTCTGGATTTCTCCGTTACAATGACTCAACCTACCGCTAATGGTATACTGATCCTCCTATAAGAAGATCAAACACCCGAAATTGATTCTTCATGGGTTCAAAAAAACCATCAATTTTACTGCCGACTCGAAGAAGAAACTCGCACAAAACCCTTTATTTTTCTTATTTCTTTTATTTAGATTTTCTTTTTGTTTTTGACTTGATTTCATGGCCTCAACCGAGCGAATTTTATATCCAATCAAGTGGCAGTCAGTTATCGGTTCCTTTTTGGTTTCTCTTCAAAACAGTTTTTCTTTTCGAAATGCAATCGGGCTTGGGATTCTTTCCAAGCCCGAGTCACACATCAATCCTACTCCGATTGGAGTAGGATGGGCCTTATGTTGGGGGCTCACTTGGGTTAGACCCCAACAATATGCACAACACTTTGAAAATCCCTAACTTCAATTTCTTTAATCTCTAACTGGCTTTGGGTTTAAAACTAAAGAATTCCTTGCTAAAATGAAGTTATTTCCATTGTTCACCTAATAATTATCCCATATTCATTTAATTAATCATATTATCTAGGAACCAATAAAAAGAATACATGTTTGAGTACTTGAACCAATAGAAGGAAATTATTTTGTTAAAAAGTTATTGATTGAAGAAAAACAGAGATACATTAAAGAGTTAAAAGGATGTTATTTGAATGTCAGTTAAATCTCTATCTTTTACAATTTATCCGCGGTAACAAGGGCTATGCGGGTCGAATCCACAGGGAGGAATGCGATAGAAGCTTTTTGGTATCTCTTTAAACACTAAACTGATTAAGTATTCTTCTAAGAAAAAGAACTCAATTTTTAAGTATTAAAAATATAGAGAAAAATATGAAATTTGGAGAGCAATCTAGGGTTGTAGAAAAGAGTTAAAGAAATATGACCTACTAATCATCTACCACCACTAACTTACTAATCTATGCAAGAATTTACTTCATTTTAGATCATAAAAGTTAGACTTTAGAGTTGCCTTCAATTCAAGGAAGATACATAAGATAAAAACTAAATCTTATTTGAAATAATCACTTACCAAGACCTAACATAAATTATCAAAGCCTTCTAAGTATAGAATAAGAAGAATAACTAAGATTTCACATTAAACTATTAAAGTTATATAAGTATAGAATAAGAAAAATCATTGAAAAGTATTAACATATATGGAGTTAACAAGTCATCATCATGTACCTTCAAGAACTTTAGCTAATCCAAGGGTTAAGCATGCATATGATCCAATCAGTTTATTCTAACCTAGAATTAAAAGGTGGTGGAGAGATTAGTAAGTCATGAAAAAAGATTAGCTACTCATGACGAAAACTAAAGAAAGTGTGGTAGATGAGAAAGCAAGTAAATAAAGTAAGTAAATAAAGATAAATTAGAAAGAAAAACTTTGTTATGGATGTGGTCATCTTCAATTACAAAGAGCCTCCTTCTTCTTTGCAAAGCTTGAATTAGAAGTAGAAATTGAATCTAAAATATAAAAATTACAAAAGAAATTTGGAGAAGAGACTAAAAGAAAAATCTTAAGTTATGATCTCTTATGTGGAGATACTTGATAATGAGAGATTTCAACTTTTTAAATAGGCCTCAAATTTAATAAGAATAGGATATAAATTAGAAGGTTTCCTAATCCAATAGAGAATTCAGTCCTGCAACAAGTTAGCGTATTGTTTGCTGAATATGACTCATCAAGTGGAGGAATGATCAAGGATATCTTTCTATAGCATCTTGAATCATTATAACCCTTCAAGTTCTCTTTCTGTAGCATCTTGAATCATTGGATTTGAATACCTGAAGCAAAAGTTATGATCTGAATACTAAAACGTGTACAGTCTGAATCCGAGTCTGAATTGATTTTGAACTCTATTAATTTGAATTGTCCTCCTTATTCCTTATAGAATTAGCTTTATCTCATTCATCTTCTAGTACTTTATCTTCTGAATTTGAATTTAGGAGATGAAGATTAATCCTTTTCTCTTTTAGATTCAATTTAATTTGAAATCTAACTTAGATAGGATTACAAATAAAATAAAGTTTCTTGTATCTTTACCCTCTCATTTAAGTAACTACACACTATAATCAAAAAAAAGATTAATAGCATTAATTAATAAAAGAATGATCAAGGATATATGTGTAAAAATGATGATAAAAATGCAATTTTAAAGTACAATCAGTTATACTTTCTTTCCTAGCTTCTCATTTTTGCAAATCTTCAGTCATCACCATATAATTCAGTTCTGTCCTTCATTTCCCCACTTATTCCCTATTCTTCTCTAAAGGCAAAGTAGCAGCAGAAAGAGCAGGGGTGGCAGCAGCTAGGGCTAAGTGAGGTTGAAAATGAACCCAAAAAAATGAAAGTGGTTATGCTAGAAAGTGGTTTATGCGCTCTCTTGTTTAACAGTGATGACAAGGATAACAGGTGTCACACTCTTAACACCCTCACCAATCTTCTACTAGCCACGTGTTAGTCAAGGTGTCATTTCTAATTAAATCCTTACCACCTCATATTAAGAGATTATGTTAATTCTAACTTGCTAATTAGGTTACTCCATTTAAGTTAGCTTCGTGTGTGTAGTGGCGATCTGGTGAGAAAGTTATCTTAAATGAGAAGATGAGAATGGAGCACAGGAATCGTAAAATTATCCTTTGGGTGATTAAAATTAGTTTTGGGGTGGTTAAGTTAGTTTTGAGTTGATTAATTTAGTTTTTGGGTTTTAATTTTATTTCCTCCAAATCTAATCTCAACTACCCAGAAACT
Source organism: Agave tequilana (assembly GCA_038442645.1). Lineage (NCBI taxonomy): Eukaryota > Viridiplantae > Streptophyta > Magnoliopsida > Asparagales > Asparagaceae > Agave > Agave tequilana. Next base: position 80,252 of record JAVJIF010010562.1, on the reverse strand, counting down.
AATCCGATAGTTCCAATACCCCTTTCTCATCTTCTCACGTAAGCTAGCTTTCTCACTGGATCATTACTCTATATATATATATAAAGAGATTTGTGTCCTTCTCACTCAAATACAACCCTCCGACATTCGAATACAAGATCCACTCCGTTGAAGTTGATCTATATTATTTCAAGTATCTATAAATCAAAAATCAAGTATTTTGAATAATTTTTGCCCATCCATCAAGCGGCACGAAATAGACGACCGAAAGTAGTGAGTTAGTTAGATCTATGTCTTTAGACATATAAATTCTTGATCCGGCCATATGATTATGATCTAAACATTTAAAAAACCATACAAACTAATTTTTATTAGGTTTCAAATGTTCTACACCGTTAAACTAACCAACTCACTATTTAGGCCATCCGTTTTTCTCCTACTTGATGCATAGGAAAAAAAGTATTCAAAACACTTAATTTTTTTTTATAAATACTTGTAATAATATAGATCAACTTCAATGGAGTGGATCTTGTATTCGAATGTCGGAGTGTTGAATTAGAGTGGGAAGGATTCGGGCTCAAATCTTTTTGGAAGGACACAAGTGTGTGTGTGTGTGTGTGTGTGTGTGTGTGTGAAAAGTGCTCCTAGTAGGTCTCCTTAGATTATAATCTAAGGAGGCTTAAAATATCACCATGGAGCATCTCTAAGGATGATCCACTCTATTCATTTTGATCCACATATTCTAAAATGATTGTGTATAAAAACTTATACACTTTTGATACTTTTTACCCATGCATCAAATAGTCATAAAATGAACGATTTTTCAATAATAGAACAAATGACACTATTTGCTCGATGGGTTAAAAAAAAGTTCAAACTGCATGATTTTCGATATATAAGAAGTTTAGGACATGAAAATTATGATAAATGTAGTGGATCATTCATATGAATGGTACATGGTGAGTTTTAGGATTCCTCAGATTGTAATATAAGGAACCTATTAGGAGCACTTGACCCTACACACACACACATGTATATACATACATACGTATGTATGTGTTTGTGTGTGTGTGTTAAGAATACTCAATCTCAACATGTGTGTAATACAAACATGTATACATGTATACACTCTTGCGACCTTATACATTTCAAAATATTTTTATTTTTATTATTTTTTCCAGGATATCACAGAATATGACATGAAAGGTGTGCCAAGGCAAACTTGCAACTCCATCTAAGGAAGGAAAGGGAGCGCTAGGGCAAGAGTTGGTGCTTTTTTGGGGTAACTCCGTAGGAAGAAGACATTGGAGCATAAGCCTAAAGTATGGTAACAATTGGGCAAATTTCAAGTGTGATACGGTGAGTGGAGGAGGCGATTGTCTGATATCCATATTTATCTTTTTAGAGGGCGTGATGAAGGGAAAGTCATAAAAGACTAGAGTAGAAGATTCTATAGGAGCTATTATCACACTGTCGATCACATTGCACCTTCTGGAGGTCCAATGCTAACATCAGAGTTGTCGAGAACAATCATAAAAGTAAGGACAAAAAACAAAAATAGAGAACACAAGATTTAACGAGGTTTGGCAAATTCTCTTCGTCCTCGGGGCAGAAGGGAGAAAGAGATTCTTAATCAAATCATCAATACAAGTTACAGATAAAGCATAGAAACTCTCTGTATTTATAATGGTATACTCTCACCTAACCCTAATGATAGCGCATCTCCTTTTATAGAGAAAACTAGGGTTACAAGTTATGAAAAACTTTTCTTCACATGTTTCCCAAGTTTCACTGGTTGTGAAGCTTCAAGACTAGACTGCTTCTCTGTTATGCATCTCTGCACTGATACTCTAAGATGCCTCATTCTCTACTCCAGAGTGATACAGAGCTACATCTCAGAGTGACTTCGAGATGCTTCTTTGATAATGAAACTCCGAGTGATATTGATCAACAACTTGGAGTGACTTTGAGATACTTCTTCGATAGTAAAACTCTGATCTCACTCAAAACGCCCAAACTCCTATCTTCCCTAAGGGCGAAGCACCCCGGGATCTGGAGAGAGGACTTCTTAAAGTAATTTTGGTATGAGGGCTCCATCCCCAAGCCCCCAGGAGGGTTTCCCGCCCATTTTCAACCCCCACGGTGACCTGACCACGTAGGTCAATCCGCGTAATGACTATGCTAGGGTGACAAACCATCAATGTAATAATTAGGTGATTGTGCGACCATCTAGAACGGCTGATAGACTGATCTTCTGCAACATCTCTGGGTCATCTTCAAACACCAAATTGGTTGAGTTAGAAAAACTCCATCTTTTAGATCTACTTTCAATAATTCTCTATCTTGGTGAAAAATTTTCAAATCTAAGCCGAACACAACGAATCACCATGTCAACTCAGCAAACGGGTTGCACCATTATGACTACCTATATACCCCTGCCTAGCGGATCAACCCATATGTAGTTCATCAAACGAGCTTCATCGAGCTCAAGCAAGTAGAAGGATATGAAGTAAGTTCTTATAATGGTTGAACTTGCTCCTGAAACTACCTAGTAAGCATGTCTGTAAGATTCTTCTTCATGTGAATCTTCTCAAGCACTAGACCACCTTCGTCGACAATCTCTCTAATAAAGTAAAACTGAAATCGATGTGCTTTATTTATGCATGATAGACCTAGTTTTTCGTCAAATAAATAGCACCATGCTATTATAATTGTCCTCAGCTAATCCTATTCGATCCGCAAATCATTAAACAACCCTTGAAGCCAATTGCCCTCCTTTATAGACTTTGTCATGACCATATACTCAGCTTCTGTTATCGACAAAGCTAAGTTGACTGCAAAGTCGAGGGCCACTCATCGGTGCTTGGGATAATATGAAGACATACCTGTCATAGACCGGCGCTTGTCAATATCTCCTGCATAACTAGAGTCAACAAACCCAGCACAATCTTGCTTACCATTGGTATCCTACTCAAATACCAATCTAACATCTATCGTACCTTTGATGAACTATAGTATCCACTTCACCGCCTCCCAATGATCCCTATCTGGATCGTGCATGTATCTGCTAACCATATAGAAGGCTTGTGACAAATTAGGCCTTGTACACATCAAGCATACATCAAGCTACCCACTGCACTGGCATACGGTACGTGAGACATATACTCGCATTCTTCAACTGTAGTAGGAGAATACTAGCTCTAAGCTTGAAGTGAAGAGTTGTTCGTATACTTACAGACTTCGTATCACTGCTGATATTGAATTTCTGAAGTACCTTTAGCAAATACCCCTTCAGAGTCAAGCATACCTTGTCATTATCTCTGTCTCTCTCAATCTCCATGCAAACTGCCTTCTTTGCTTCTATTAGTTCCTTCATCTCGAACTCGAAAAATAACTATTTCTTCAACCATCAATAGTTGATCTACTTTTTGAAGCAATGAGCATATCATCAACGTATAGTAACAAATAGATATACTCTCCACCTAGTAACTTGTTATAGTAAATATATGGGTCATATCAACTCCTTGTGTACTTCTTTCCACGCATAAAACTGTCAAATCGCTTGTACTATTACCTTGGTGATTGCTTCAGCCAATATAACGACTTCTTCATCTTGCAATCTAGATTTTTTTTCCTGCAGCTTTAACTCCCACCAGCTGTGCCATAAAGATCTTCTCATCAAGATCACCATGGAAAAAGCGGTCTTCACATCGAGCTGATCCAACTCAAGTCATATTGCGCCATCAATTCCAACAATATATGAATGGAATAGTGTTTACAACAGGCTAGAAGACCTCATTGTGATCTTTACGCTTTCTCTGTGCGTAGCCTTTAGCTACCAATCAGGCCTTGTAGCGATCAATAGCTCCCTGTTGAGATCCTTGCTTCTTAACATACGCCCACTTGCAACTAATAGCCTTCTTCCACTTGGGCAATTCTGAAAATTCCAAAGTGTGTTCTTATGAAGAGATTTCATCTCTTCCAACATAGCTTCCTTACGCATCTCAGACTCAGAACTGATTTTTGCTTCCCTATATGTAGATGGAATAGCATCTTCTATGATTGAGAGTACATAGGTGTCACGCCCCGCTTCCCAAAATACGCGGAAACGGAGTCGCGACGAGAGTCGGCGACGTATATACACGAGGAAAATACCCCACATATATACGCTAAGCCTAAAGTAACCTGAACAAGCTATAAATCTAAACCAAGATTAATCAATAATCACTGCAATAATACATATAAAGTCTAACACAATGATAGCATATGAAAAGCACTGGAATAGAGAGTGAATCTGATATGCATGAATCAAGAAAAATATAGGAACAGGAATAAAAAGAGGTAAGAATACCAGAATAAAAGGGAGAGGACCCAAGCTCCTCGCAAAGCGTACCGTCTCATCGAACTCCTGCACATTAGAAACAATCGTCCAATATCTGGACGTGCAAATCCAGGGTCGTCAGAACGCGACCATGGTGAGTGTGTGTGTAAAGGGGAAAGAGCTCGTGCAGAAGAAACAATGTGCATAAATAGAAATCAAAACAACTGCAGATATAAGAGACCTTATAACAAATAAATAACAGAACTGTAATAAACATGATAATAACACGAATAAAGATAGGCAACAACTGATCAATAGTAAGCAAGCAACTGATGTCACAATAGGTAACCTGTCACATGTCACTAGGCTGGTATCCAAGTCTGGTCACAAGTCTGGTCCTGGTTATAATAATCTGGTCCTGGTTACAATCATGTATACAGTCATGTGATTATAGTCGGTCACAATATGCTATAAACAATTTATTATCATTTATTATGTCAACAAACACCAATTGCCACCTGCAATAGACGCATCCCATACTACGCCTACTACACGTGTCAATTAGGGTCCTAAGTTATTGAAATTAATAGAAGAGACATTGTCCATGCTTTAGGTGGGTTCCGTACATACCCGGAACTACGGCCCAATCACCTGGCGCTGAACCAGGTCCTACCGCTAGGTAGTCAATAACAATAACAATAACAATGTGTCAATAACAATAACAATATGAATAATACGGGATGTCAGTCATCCCCAGAACCCTGCAGTGGAACCGTATCTCGGCTGCGCAACCTGTATTCTAGGTCCACCCAAAATACAGACGCTGTCTCCTCCATCAATTTCCCTAATCCCAGTGTAAGTTGTCAATTTATATTATCATTTATAACAATCAATACCCATGTCATTTCGATTACTGGGACGATACAGTAACAGTAACAATATCAATGTAACAATAACAATGTGAACAATATTACCGTATAAACGGTAGAACAATAGAACAATGAAAGTGTTACGGTCCAACAATATTTTCCCAGTAACTTTCAATAACATGAATTTATACAACAATAGAATTAGATAATACTCAATAGCCAGTCTCATCTGGAACCGGACAATACTCATATGCATGTACTGCATATAACAATAGCCGATTTTGTCTACTCATAGTCTCAATAGTCATTCTGATCGTCAAGTATCGATCCAGGTCAAGGTATCTAATATGGTAAGCCATCACCAATATATCTGTATCTCAGTAACTGAAATAACAAATGTTCTGACACATCAATTCTGATCTCCACACTCCAATCTGATCAAAGTCATCACACTCTTTCACTTCTATCAAGGTCAAGCATAAGGTCCCAAAAGTCGGTAACATAGTAGACATATATATAAGATCTATCAAGTCAGGTCAATTCAATCAATGCCTATTCCTCCAACCATATTCATCCAACTATAACCAAGATCAAGTCCATTCAAAAACATATTTCTTAACTCAAGGTCAGTTCCACTCCAGTCGAGTCTACTGACAAGTCTAAGTCCAAGATCCTTTCTTTTAACAAAGAATTTTCTATTTAACCAACCATCGATATTAAATTAACTTCCATCTAGTTCATCTCCAACAAGAAAGAATCAAGTATGATAATAACTCATACAACTATCCACTTATCTAACTATGATCACAACTGTAATACCCCTTTCCCGGAATACGTGCCTAGTTATGTATTCTGTCCTTTGACCGTATCTTCCGATTTACCTTCCGTATTTGACCAATTTTAATTTCAAATATCATTTTCCAATATTTTAGATTTTATGTGATTTTCTGGAATTTTCTGGAATTAAAATGAATTTCTTCAAAACCGGTGTCGGCCAGTACCGCTGACCAATTTCCGAATTTTTATCTTCCAAACTGTTAGGAATTTCTAGAAAGTCCTTTAGACACTATTGCTTAGAATCATAATTCCTACTTATACTCTTTTTCTGAGATTTTTATAAATTTATGAAAATTCTTTCGGAGTCGGTAAGTTTCTGATTCCAGGATTTTTAATTAAAAATATACACAGTATTTCTTCAAACGAATTTCACCATTGGTCTTCAAATATTTTTCTTGATTTTTGGAAAAATTTCCAGACCAATCCAAAATACTTGAATTTTGGGCATTTTTCCAAAAATTGCAAAATACATTTCCACCTCATCTTGCCACCTCATTTCCCACTCACCCTCACCTACCCCCACTCACTCTCTCTCTCACCCACAGCCAGCCAAGTGGCAAGAGAGGGGACACCTCACCCACACACATTTGCAAGAAAGCCCTCCACTTCCAACATAATCCCACTCCCTTTACAAAATTCTAAATCATATATAAGGATTTCCTTTTCACTTAAACCCCTTTTCTTCTCATTTTCTTCACCAAGAGAAGGATTCTCCCAAATCTCCATCTTCCTCCAGCAAACCCTAGCTCTAGGGCTCCCCAACCTCTTCACCTCAAGGCATCAAGGATCCAACTAGGGTTTCTCCAAGGGCAAGCTCTTCAACCTAGCTCCATCACCAAGTGTGGAGTGAAGCAATCACCTTCTTCCCTTGGGCCTAGCTGCAAAATCCAGCACTTCCAGGTGAGTTCTTACTCACCAAGACTTAAATTAACAACTCCATATGCTAGGGTAGAGATCCATGTTCATGTGTATGGTAAAAATCCTATTTTTAGGTCATGACACTCAAATCCAACATAACTATGTGAACCTATCAATCACTTTGACTATTCTCTGTTTTAGTGTGCTTGTAGTAGTAGGTCAGGCCTTGTAATGCCATAAAAATCCCAACTTTTGACTGTAGAAACCAACTCCAACAGAATCCTGATTTTCTGCTCTAACAGCAGAAATTTCCCGAGGACCGGTCGACCGGCAGTCGACCGGGACTCTGCCGATGTGCACAGCATGCACGACTTTGAGCTGGCGGTCGACTGGCAGTCGACCGCTGACTCGACCGGCCCAACCTGGAGCTCACGGCTCCTGCACGGTCGACTGGCAGTCGACCGGGGGTCGACCGCTAGTTATGTCACCAGTCGACCGGCAGTCGACCGGAGGTCGACCGTTAGGTCAAATTCTGGGACAGATTTCAGACTTCTTTTCTTTTTGATTTTGACCCTACCATGATACATGTATCCCATATTAGTCTTGTTTTATGCTTCATACCTGTACTGCATGACTCGTACCTGATGGATCTCGCTTTAATTATGCTTCATGACTCATGTTACATATTGCTATTCCATAATTTGTTAAATATGAAATATCACCAACTATTCATGCCATCCTCAAACACCAAGCATGATATATCCAACTTTTGCATAAAATGCACCAACATACACTGGGTCAGGGGGAAATATGTGGAATATCGATATGCGTTCGTGTTTACAGTGGTATTAGGATGTGCACCATGTTTCCGGTCTTACCTGCGGTACTCCAGGGGACCGAGGGGAGTGCTTCCTCCCTTCCTGTTTTATTGTCATGACAAGGGCATACATAAGACCCTCATGTTAGGCCTTGCGGCTGGTTCCGTCTTCAAGCAACGGAACAATACTGGGCCGTGGTCCCGGGCATGCACGGGACCCACTGTAAACATAGTTCGTCGATACAACCGCTGTTTCCAATAACAACCTTGTCATACTCGGATATGGATCTATGTGCTCTGGGACGCTGGGTCACATAGCTAGATATCACAGTAAGACAAGTAATAATAATAAGACGTTCATTGTACACTTAATTCATACGTCTTTATCTTATTCAGTTTACATCACTTGTCATGCAGTGTTGCTTAGTACTACTTCGTTATTCTCTATATTCCTGATCCCTATGTCACTTGGCTATCTTTTATTATTGTATTATGTCTTGACCCTTTGGATTTGCATATTCAGATTCGGAGGCCTGGAACGAAGTGGAGCCTTCCACTGAGGACTTGGCTTATCTAGGAGAGCAGGCTGACCAGCTCTAGATCTACCTTGCCCGGCACTTCCTTTTGGTTCACGGATCTCCATCCATACGTGAGCATTTTGTATTTTTGGTAGTATCTTGTATCGTTTTGGACTTGAGTTGTGATAATAGACACTTGTATAGTGATTTTGTATATCATAACTTGTATAACTCTGTACTTCTATTTTGTATGTTGGCATATGATTATATCACGCTGTGTGTTATACTCTGATACTTGTTGTACTTATGCTTAGCGTATGTACGTGGGTGCACCATTGACCTACGTATATGCGTCGCAGTGACGTCCCCGTATCATTGGGATCGGGGCGTTACAGGTTGGTATCAGAGCCTAGGCTCTCAAACCTAAAAGTACAACCAAGTGGCAAATTCTAGTGATTTGCTTATGCCAACTACAATGTACAAAGTTATAAAGTCCTTCTTGCTTCCTTCGTTGGTCAATTCCTTCGTATCCTAAACTCCTTTCCTTTGTTTCCAATTCCAGATCTCATTCCTTTCGGTATGGAGAGACGTTCGGGTCGCAACAATGTCGGGCAAGTCCCGAATGGACCCGTCGGAGGAGAGGGTGCTGATGTCCTGAGGATCATCCAGACTATGCTGGGAAACCAGCAGCAGCAGATGGAGAATCAGCGTGAACAGACCGAGCTCCTCAGGCAGGAGTTGGCAGCTCCGAAGGAGCAGAAGCCTGGGAACGTGTCTGATTTCCGGCGGCTGCAACCAGCCGTATTCACGGGAGTCGAGAGACCTCTGGAGGCTGAACAGTGGTTGGTGGACACCACTGATTTACTGAACGCCGCCCGGGTGCCCAAGGAGAGCCAAGTGGAGGTAGCAAAGATCCAGCTGAAAGACATCGCCCGGACTTGGTGGTTGGCCGAGGAGGCCAGACTGAAGAAGCCTATCTCCTGGGATACTTTCTCCAAGAGCTTCTACAGTCGTTTCTTCCCCGCCACTGCTCAGAAGGACATGGAGGAGCAGCTCATCAGGCTGCAGCAGGGGGATGGATCCGTAGATGAGTATGCTGCAGAGTTTCTCAGGCTGAGTCGCTTTGCTCCTTATATGGTGTCAGATGAAGAGAAGAGGGCAAGCAGGTTTCAGCAGGGTTTACAGATGGAAATCCAGATGTTTCTGATGCCCCAGCAACTGAAGACATATGCTGAGGTTCTCACCATCGCTCGAGAGGTGGAGCGTGGGTTTCAGAAGAAGCAGGAGAACCAGGCCATGAAGAGGCCGTTTGTACCGGTGGGCAGAGGAGGACCATCCAGAGCAGCGAAGGTCCAGGCCAGGCAACCTTTCAGAGCAGTGCCCTACCAGGTGGCTCGACCAGGTCTTATCTGCCACTTCTGCCAGAAGCCAGGACACACTCAGCAGAATTGCCGGAGGGCAAACGGTTTGTGCTTGATATGTGGAGCACGAGACCATGCCGTGGAGACCTGTCCGCATAGGAGAATGGGGTTTGCTAACCAACCCTTGCCGGCACCTCAGGGACAGAATGTGCAGAGGGCACTACCGGGGCCAGTTGGGCAGAGGCAGCAGGGTCCAGTGATGAGGAGAGCTCTTCCCCTTCCTCCACCACAGGTTGCTCGCCCAGGGCAGAGAGGAGCCAGACCGGCAGCAGGGCGCGGTAGAGGTCAGGCCTACAACCTGACGGCAGAAGAGGCTGGAGCTTCAGAGGAGGTGATTACAGGTAACATCAGAGTTCATTCTATACCTGTTCTCGCACTCTTCGATTCAGGTGCATCCCACTGTTATATCTCCGACCATTTTGTGGCTGTTCATTCCATACCTGTTAAGGCTTTAGACCACAATTGGGAGATAAGTACTGGGAATGGGGTAGTTGTATCTTCTAGAGTTTGTGCTGACTGTCCAGTGGAAATTTGTGGGAAGATCTTGGCCATAGATATGATCGTACTGGACACCAAAGGGTACGACGTAATCTTGGGCATGACCTGGCTCAGTCAGTACCATGCGGTGATTGATTGTAGGGGAAGGAAGATCAATTTCAGGATCCCACATCAGCCGGAGTTCCAGTATAGTGGAGAGGTGAAGCCTGCTAAGAAGAAGATTCAGATGACCACTTCGGAAGTTCAGAAGGGAGTGCCAGTGTGGGATGAATTTCCCGAAGTTTTTGCTGAGATTTCAGGGCTTCCACCGGAGAGGATGGTGGAGTTCTCCATTGACACAGTTCCAGGGACAGCTCCTATATCTAAGGCTCCATACAGGATGGCACCGACGGAGTTGGAGATCCTGAAGTAGCAGCTGCAGGAGTATTCGGACAAGGGATTGATTAGGCCTAGCACTTCACCATGGGGAGCTCCAGTGCTATTGGCAAACAAGAAGGATGGTAGTAAGAGACTTTGCATTGACTATAGGGAGTTGAACAAGGTCACCATCAAGAACAAGTATCCCTTGCCCCGGATTGATGACTTGTTTGATCAGCTTCATGGAGCCCGTGTATTTTCTAAGTTAGATTTGCAATCGGGTTACCATCAGCTGAGGGTGAAGAAGGAAGATGTTCCGAAGACGGCATTCAGGACCCGATATGGCCACTACGAGTTTCTAGTGATGCCTTTCGGAGTTACCAATGCCCCTGCTGTGTTTATGGACTTGATGAACCGAGTGTTCTCTCCTTACCTGGATCAGTTTGTAGTGGTGTTTATAGATGATATCCTGATCTATTCCAGGAATGACAAGGAGCATGCAGAGCACTTGAGGATTGTGTTGCAGACTCTTCAGCAGGAGCAGCTTCATGCCAAAAGGAGCAAGTGTGAGTTCTGGTTGGACAGCATAGCTTTCCTTGGACATATAGTTTCAGCAGAAGGGATTGCAGTTGATCCTAGTAAAGTCCAGGCGGTGCAGAATTGGCCAGTTCCGAAGACGGTGTCTGAGATAAGGAGTTTTCTTGGACTAGCTGGATATTACAGGCGTTTTGTCCAGGATTTCTCTAGACTTGCAGCTCCGTTGACCAGGCTTACCAGAAAAGAGGAGAGATTCATATGGACAGGAGATTGTGATGCAGCCTTTGAGCAGTTGAAGCAGAAGCTTATTTCAGCTCCGATCTTGAGGACTCCTTCAGGAAGAGGAGGGATGGTTATTTTCTGTGATGCATCAGGTAGAGGCCTGGGGTGCGTGCTTATGCAACATGATCATGTTATAGCATATGCATCTAGGCAGTTGAAGCCTCATGAGAGGAATTACCCAACCCATGACTTGGAGTTGGCGGCTGTGGTTTTTGCTTTGAAGATTTGGAGACACTACCTCCTGGGAGACAAAGTGTTGATTTACACAGACCACAAGAGCCTCAAGTATATTTTCTCGCAGAAGGAGTTAAATATGAGGCAGAGGAGATGGTTGGAGCTTATGGCGGACTACGATATTGACTTGCAATATCATCCAGGCAAAGTCAATACCGTTCCAGATGCACTGAGCAGGAGGCCAGAGAACCGAGTGCTAGTCCACCTTACTCAGCAGAGGGAGTTGATCCAGGAGTTCATCAGATTAGATTTGATGTTGGTGCAGAGAGGTGATAAGACCGGACAGCTCATGACTCTTCAGATCCAGTCATCATTGATAGAGGAGATCAAGGAGGCACAGAAGGAGGACCCCAGATGTCAGACATTCAGAGCTCAGGTGGAGGCTGGTTTGAGGACTGATATCTGTATTCGTCCGGATGGTGCATTGTGCTATGGTGGCAGACTTTGTGTTCCTCAAGGAGAAGTCAGACAGAAGATTTTGGAGGAAGCACACAGTTCTGCCTATTCTATACATCCAGGAGGGAACAAGATGTACCAGGACCTGAAGAAGCACTTCTGGTGGAATGCCATGAAGAGAGAGATAGCCCAGTTTGTTGCCAGGTGCTTGGTTTGCCAGCAGATTAAGATCGAGCATCAGAGATCAGCTGGACTTCTTCAACCTTTGCCAATACCTGAATGGAAGTGGGAGCACATCACCATGGACTTTGTGACGGCATTGCCTCGGAGTCCTAAGGGTAATAATGCGGTGTGGGTGATTGTTGATCGCCTCACCAAGACAGCTCACTTTATACCATTCAGGGTGGGTCAGTCGACAGAGGTTCTAGCAGATAAGTATATGAGGGAGGTGGTTCGTCTGCATGGAGTTCCTGTGAGTATTGTATCAGATAGAGACACCAGATTCAGATCTCATTTCTGGGAGAGTCTCCAAGCAAGTCTGGGAACTCGTCTGAAGTTCAGTACTTCCTATCATCCGCAGACAGACGGACAATCGGAGAGGACCATTCAGATCCTGGAAGATATGTTGAGAGCTTGCATGTTGGACTTCGGAGGATCTTGGGAGGACCATCTGCACTTGGCTGAGTTTTCATATAACAACAGCTATCAGACCAGTATTAAGATGGCACCCTTTGAGGCACTGTATGGTAGGAAGTGCCGATCACCGATTTGCTGGGATGAGGTCGGTGAGAGGAGTTTATTGGGGCCGGAGATGCTGATTCAGACTACAGAGAAGGTCAGGGTTATCAGAGATCATCTTAGGGCTGCTCAGAGTAGGCAGAAGAGTTGGGCTGACACTTTAAGGAGACCATTGGAGTTCCAGACCGGAGATCATGTGTTCTTGAAGATATCACCTACCAAGGGAATTATCCGGTTTGGTACTCGTGGGAAGCTGAGTCCGAGGTATATTGGCCCGTTCGAGATCCTGGATCGTGTGGGAGACGTGTCTTATAGATTAGCGTTGCCGCCATCTTTGGACGGGGTGCATAATGTCTTCCACGTGTCTCAGTTAAGGAGGTATGTCAGGGATGACAGCCATGTTCTGGATCATTCCGAGCTGGAGCTTCAACCAGATTTATCATACCAAGAGCAGCCGTTGGCCATTCTGGACAGGAGTGTCAAGACACTGAAGAACAGAGCTATTCCATTGGTATTGGTGTCTTGGAACAGGCATGCGCCAGGAGAGGCCACTTGGGAGCGAGAGGACGTTATCCGGGAGCGTTATCCTCAACTTTTCTCATCCTGAATGGGTAAGATTCTTTTCCTTCTACTCTTCTCTACTATTATCTTTCCTTGTACCCATGTCTACCTATTGCTTTTCCTGTTATCTTTCACCTTATGAAATTTCGAGGACGAAATTTTGTAAGGTGGATAGATTGTAATACCCCTTTCCCGGAATACGTGCCTAGTTATGTATTCTGTCCTTTGACCGTATCTTCCGATTTACCTTCCGTATTTGACCAATTTTAATTTCAAATATCATTTTCCAATATTTTAGATTTTATGTGATTTTCTGGAATTTTCTGGAATTAAAATGAATTTCTTCAAAACCGGTGTCGGCCAGTACCGCTGACCGATTTCCGAATTTTTATCTTCCAAACTGTTAGGAATTTCTAGAAAGTCCTTTAGACACTATTGCTTAGAATCATAATTCCTACTTATACTCTTTTTCTGAGATTTTTATAAATTTATGAAAATTCTTTCGGAGTCGGTAAGTTTCTGATTCCAGGATTTTTAATTAAAAATCTACACAGTATTTCTTCAAACGAATTTCACCATTGGTCTTCAAATATTTTTCTTGATTTTTGGAAAAATTTCCAGACCAATCCAAAATACTTGAATTTTGGGCATTTTTCCAAAAATTGCAAAATACATTTCCACCTCATCTTGCCACCTCATTTCCCACTCACCCTCACCTACCCCCACTCACTCTCTCTCTCACCCACAGCCAGCCAAGTGGCAAGAGAGGGGACACCTCACCCACACACATTTGCAAGAAAGCCCTCCACTTCCAACATAATCCCACTCCCTTTACAAAATTCTAAATCATATATAAGGATTTCCTTTTCACTTAAACCCCTTTTCTTCTCATTTTCTTCACCAAGAGAAGGATTCTCCCAAATCTCCATCTTCCTCCAGCAAACCCTAGCTCTAGGGCTCCCCAACCTCTTCACCTCAAGGCATCAAGGATCCAACTAGGGTTTCTCCAAGGGCAAGCTCTTCAACCTAGCTCCATCACCAAGTGTGGAGTGAAGCAATCACCTTCTTCCCTTGGGCCTAGCTGCAAAATCCAGCACTTCCAGGTGAGTTCTTACTCACCAAGACTTAAATTAACAACTCCATATGCTAGGGTAGAGATCCATGTTCATGTGTATGGTAAAAATCCTATTTTTAGGTCATGACACTCAAATCCAACATAACTATGTGAACCTATCAATCACTTTGACTATTCTCTGTTTTAGTGTGCTTGTAGTAGTAGGTCAGGCCTTGTAATGCCATAAAAATCCCAACTTTTGACTGTAGAAACCAACTCCAACAGAATCCTGATTTTCTGCTCTAACAGCAGAAATTTCCCGAGGACCGGTCGACCGGCAGTCGACCGGGACTCTGCCGATGTGCACAGCATGCACGACTTTGAGCTGGCGGTCGACTGGCAGTCGACCGCTGACTCGACCGGCCCAACCTGGAGCTCACGGCTCCTGCACGGTCGACTGGCAGTCGACCGGGGGTCGACCGCTAGTTATGTCACCAGTCGACCGGCAGTCGACCGGAGGTCGACCGTTAGGTCAAATTCTGGGACAGATTTCAGACTTCTTTTCTTTTTGATTTTGACCCTACCATGATACATGTATCCCATATTAGTCTTGTTTTATGCTTCATACCTGTACTGCATGACTCGTACCTGATGGATCTCGCTTTAATTATGCTTCATGACTCATGTTACATATTGCTATTCCATAATTTGTTAAATATGAAATATCACCAACTATTCATGCCATCCTCAAACACCAAGCATGATATATCCAACTTTTGCATAAAATGCACCAACATACACTGGGTCAGGGGGAAATATGTGGAATATCGATATGCGTTCGTGTTTACAGTGGTATTAGGATGTGCACCATGTTTCCGGTCTTACCTGCGGTACTCCAGGGGACCGAGGGGAGTGCTTCCTCCCTTCCTGTTTTATTGTCATGACAAGGGCATACATAAGACCCTCATGTTAGGCCTTGCGGCTGGTTCCGTCTTCAAGCAACGGAACAATACTGGGCCGTGGTCCCGGGCATGCACGGGACCCACTGTAAACATAGTTCGTCGATACAACCGCTGTTTCCAATAACAACCTTGTCATACTCGGATATGGATCTATGTGCTCTGGGACGCTGGGTCACATAGCTAGATATCACAGTAAGACAAGTAATAATAATAAGACGTTCATTGTACACTTAATTCATACGTCTTTATCTTATTCAGTTTACATCACTTGTCATGCAGTGTTGCTTAGTACTACTTCGTTATTCTCTATATTCCTGATCCCTATGTCACTTGGCTATCTTTTATTATTGTATTATGTCTTGACCCTTTGGATTTGCATATTCAGATTCGGAGGCCTGGAACGAAGTGGAGCCTTCCACTGAGGACTTGGCTTATCTAGGAGAGCAGGCTGACCAGCTCTAGATCTACCTTGCCCGGCACTTCCTTTTGGTTCACGGATCTCCATCCATACGTGAGCATTTTGTATTTTTGGTAGTATCTTGTATCGTTTTGGACTTGAGTTGTGATAATAGACACTTGTATAGTGATTTTGTATATCATAACTTGTATAACTCTGTACTTCTATTTTGTATGTTGGCATATGATTATATCACGCTGTGTGTTATACTCTGATACTTGTTGTACTTATGCTTAGCGTATGTACGTGGGTGCACCATTGACCTACGTATATGCGTCGCAGTGACGTCCCCGTATCATTGGGATCGGGGCGTTACAACAACTAATGATCATCAAGTCTCAATCAAATTACAGTTTAAACACATTATATCAAGATCCGAATCAAAGTAGTAAAATGACTAAATATGAATTGAGAAAACTGCTAATATCACAGTGTCTAAATATTCTTAAACATCAAATATATCACTAATTCATTATCACCAAAATCCCACTATCCTACATCATAATAATTTGTAACAAATAATTTACTATGTATCTGTCAAAATATGCTATTCTAATTAATCTAGTATACTACCAACCCTAAGTCAACTTAACTTCAATTTAATCCATCAAAATATCCAATATAGTAAAACTCTAAGTCAATCTCTATTATTTGGTCCCAGTACCCGGTTCCAGTA
The DNA here is from genome assembly GCA_038442645.1 of Agave tequilana. Lineage (NCBI taxonomy): Eukaryota > Viridiplantae > Streptophyta > Magnoliopsida > Asparagales > Asparagaceae > Agave > Agave tequilana. The sequence goes on along the minus strand of JAVJIF010010562.1, from coordinate 63,880 downwards.
TAAGAGACCCAGTTTATCAATAGAACATCTCATTTAGTTTATCCTCAATTTACATTTCAAATATCAACATGTTATTATCAATAAGAAAGGTCATGCCTACTACTCATATACTTAGAATACTGGACCAATTCTATAACAGTATGAATGACATATCAAAAAGTAGTGCCAAGGCATCACAGTATAATAATTGTTGGACATGAGTAAAATAATGCAGAAATTAGATACATATTCACATGAAATGATAAAATAAAATGTTTGAATTAAAAATAGACCAATAGACAAACACTCACATGAAATGACGCAGTTTAGGAACCGAATCGCCGTCTGGTCTTCACTGCACGAACCGGTACTGGTCTACGAATCATCCCATGCATCGATCTTCGGATCATCATTGTATCGGTCCACAACGAACACGAAACCAAATCTCCTATAATGAGTCCGGATCTCACTAAACGGGTCTGGACAGCTGCAACATGCAACCCAACTCATGAACGCACACAAACATACACCGTACACATACCCACGCCACATATATACACATGCATACACACTCGTGTACCCGGTCAAGCATACGTTCGTACATATACGTACTCATGTACACTACAAATATATATACTATATATACATACCCACACATGCAAACACTATATTTATACATACATCTATATCTATAACTACACAAACTCACACACGCACCCACAGCCCACATACAGCACATAAATAAAGTTCTAATTAACTAACACTTTCACATGAATATAATATAATACTAATGCTTGCAAATATATCTACATATATGCCATCACTAGATAATTCATGTACAGCCACATAAAATACGATCCCGGGGAGAATGGGAACTCACATAAAAATGTGGAGATTTGCGGCGCGCCGACGGAGGCTCCGACGGAGGCGTCTAGGGCCGCGGAGGGTGTCGTTGGATAGAGGATCTCGCCGTGAAGAGCGTGGGGTGCGTTCGCGCTCGCCGACGGCGATCAACGGCATCCCGCGGAGAGCCGGAAAATGGTTCGGAGTAAGATACTTCAAGGAGTGTTGCTTGGCTTGCCTTCCAATTGTTGCCATGGGCTACAGCTACACTTCAAAAGAGATATCCCAAAGAAATTAAGGTACATAACCACAACCAAACCACTCACAGCATAAACACATTAATTAACACTATCCAACAAGTTAATTAACAGTTACCAAACAAATAACTACATATGAACATAAAATGAAAGGATTAAAAACAATGAATGGGAGAAGCACTCACGCTCATGGGGCACGGGGGTCTCGGCCAATGGGGACTCGGGGCTTGCCTGATGAAGGGGTTGCGGCAACAGGAAATGGCCGGCCAATGGGATTTCGCGGGTTGCTTCCCTGGGTCTGGCAAGAAGTGACCTCGGCATGGAAGGAGGGGGAACGGCTAGCACTTGGGGATCGCTTGGGCTCTGACGGGATGGTGGCATGCTGGTTGAGGGTGTGGGTGTTGGATGCGGCCTGGGTCGCTGGTTGCTTGCGCTCAGGTTGGAGGAGGAGCAGGCGCTGGCGGCTGTGTTTGGTGGAGAAGAAAGATTGGGGTAGGGATTAGGTTTAGGTTAAGAATAGGATTATATAATAGGGTGGGTTATGGGTCTAACGGGTATTGGGTTTGTGGGTCTAATGGGTTAGGATCCAATAGGTGAATGGGTATGCTAATGGGTATGGGTAGAGAGATAACCTATTGGATGTGGGTATGGATTGTGACAACGGGTATGGGTAGAATCAAGGATACAAGGTAAAGAAAATAATGCTACTACTAAAAATATAAATATACCAGCCATAATAATAGTAGTAGTCATAATAATAATAAATACAAAATAGTACTAATAATAAATTCAATAACTCTTATTAAAAATAATCAATACCACTAATAATAATAATGAATAATAACCTTAATGAAATAATGGGAATAATAATTAAGTTAACAATTAATAATAATAATGGTAAGTATAAAACTAATAGAGATAAGTAACTAAAAATACCGATAATTAAAAATGGTATTAATATTTAAAGCTAAAATACCATTCATTATCTTAAAAATAATTTTCATATTTAATAATAGTAATAATCACAAGAAGGAAAATAATAAATTAAGTTGATTAAAAAAATAATTTGCAAATTAAAATAAATACTTTAGAAAAATAAAAATACATTATTTCTAACTAGGGATCTTACAATAGGCCATAATCATATTTGTAATGAGCCATGCGGCTTCTGTGGTCTACCTCGTCCAGTTGCAACAGAAACTTGGACCTGACCCATAATCTATCCTTGATCTTCAACACATTCAGTATCCTACTCGGCTACATGATTCTCATCATGCGTCACTATAGGTGAAATCTCGAACAATACTAAACTATCTGGAGTATGTGGAGTAGCATCACTCTTCATTCGCTGCGTTAGCTTTGTGATCTTCTTACTCTCCACCTGCTGAGATTCAGTAGGCTTGAAGCCTCATCGAATGTGAAATTCCTACTCAAAATAGTCTTCTCTTTTTTCGGGTCCCATATCTTATAGCCTTTAACAGATCTTTTAAACCCCAAAAACACTTCTTTCTTTGCTCTAGGATCCAACTTGTCTTTCTTGACGTGGTAGTGGTAGGATATCCAAATATCTTAAGTGAATCGTAGACTTGAGAAGCTTAATCTAAACAAACTTTCATGGGAGTTTTACCTTCGATCGCTGATGATGGCAACCTATTAATGAGATGGCACGCATACATCAACACCTCAGCCCAGAAGGATTTTGACAATCTAGAATTTGATAACATACATCAAACCTTCTCCAACAATGTCTTATTCATCCTCATGTGCACCCCATTTTGTTAAGGTGTCTTTCTAACTGTAAAGTGCCTCTCTATGCCCTTGTCATAGCACGACTGCAGAAAAGGAGCACTAGTGCACTCATCACTATTATCCGAATGGAGTACCTCGATCTTTCTTCATGTGTGTTTCTCTATGTGCTTCTTTCACTCCACAAATAAATCAAGGATGTCATATGGTGTACATCCAACAACGCCTAGAGAATTATCAATGAATGAAAAAAAGTAATGCATACTATTGGCCCAAAGGCCCTTCACCTTAGTTTTGATGATGACTAACTTATGAAGTTAAGTTTGTTAATGATCGTGTATTTAATAAGTTTCAGATATTGATCAAGATCTTAATAGGTATTTGACTTCAATAAGAAATTCACAATCAAAGTGTTGAAGCTAACATATGTTGATTCAAGAGCTCGCGCATTAAGATCGCATCTAGCACTCGAATGGAGTCAAGCTCATGGATCGAGCTTGAATCGAGTCGTCTTGAAGATGAAGATCGACAAGAAGACTTGTATCTAGGCTTTTTTTTTTAGTTTAGAATTTAGATCCTTTGTAATGATAGTTAGTTTTGATATGCTCAAGTATACACACACATTCACAAGTTCAAAAGTTTATTAGTTTTGGTTTAACCGGTTTTAGATTTTCAAAGAACATATATTGTTTTCATGAATAGATTTCATCAAAAGTAGTTCACATGGTTTATACGTATATTGGAGTCCATCCATATACATTGGTGATCCATATTGTCTGAAAACTTATTTTGATGATTCTAGTTCATGTGTTTCAAGTTTTATTTTTTTAACAAAACATTTTGGAGTTTAAATATTAAAAACACAGATATATCATTTATTGGATCATATCCATACACACTACACTTCAAATATGGTTTAAATATCTTGTTTTTGTAATTAAACAAGTTTTGGAGAAAATGGATTTTCATTTCAAAATCTAAGTTTTAGAAAATACAGTTTTTGTTTAAAGCTAATATTTTCATGCCTAAAAAATAGTTCAAATAGTTTGAAATATGTGTTGAATTTTGATCATACATATTTGTACTTCAAATATTTATATGAACTTATTTCTTTGGATTTTATGTGATTTTATGAGATTTTATATGGATTTAACAACTTAGATTTCAAACCCTATAACCCTGGTCTGAGCCTTCCGGCGGTCGATCGACCGGTCAAGCGGACCAGAGCTCGGTCGATCGATGTGCAGAAAGACGTGCACAATATCTTATCCTTGGGCCGGTCGACTGCACGGTCGACCGACCAGAGAGACTAGCTCTCTGGTTCTAGCCTCGGTCAACTAGGCAGTCGACCGACAGGTAAGTTGCCTTGGAGCGGTCGATCTATCGGTTAACCAACAACCCTAACGGTCAGAAATCTGACTGTTGGTGGTCGACTGATAGGTCATTTTTGACCTGTTCTGGACCTCAATGGCTATATTTTCGAACCCCTATATAAATGGGTCTTTGAGGTCAGTTTTAGCCAAGATTTTTAAGAGCAAAATTTCTCCACTTCTCTAGAGTTTTCAGCAAGTTTAAAAAGAAGTTTTTGAGCCAAGAATTCATATCTTTATTTGTTATTCAAAGTTTTGAAAAATCAAAGAAAATCAAGTCTTTGGAAAATTTGTTTTGTTCTTCATTTTACATATCTATCAAGAAGTTTTTCTCAAGTATTTTCTTTGTTGTTTCTTTTCCAAACACTTTAATTTCTTACATATTTGAGCTATCAATTCTAAACCTATCTTTAGGATCTTTTCGTGAGAAAAATCGGTTTGTGATCTTTTGAGATCACCAAGAAAGTTTGTGATCATTAGATCACCAGGTTGTAAACTTTTTTTTTTACTTTGGCTTTGTGCCTTCCCTCTTGTGTAGAGGTGTTTGTGTTTGAGAAAATGAAGTTGTGTACTCCCGGTTGTAATTATAATTCCTCGGTGGAGGTCCCTTTGTGCAAGGTCCTGTGTGGAAATAGTGAAAATCCTTCTGCGTGAAGGTGGGGACGTGTCGAATCTCGAAACATATCACTGTGTTTGCGTTTGATCTGCTTTCTCTAACCTCTCATCTCTCTTATATCTTGTATTGCTTACATTGTTCATATTCATATACATGCTAGATATAGTTTGTGTGCCCACACTTGTGTTGAACCAAGAGAGCTTCTAATAGCATCTCGACACTTAATCTAGAGGAATTTAGAGGAGTAGATCCAGAGCCCTTCATAGAGAATTCAGGCTCACTCTTGATTACACATAGTGTATTAGCAATTAAGTTTTTAATTCCGCATCATTTGGCATTAAATTAGCACCACACCTATTCACCCCCTTTAGGTATACTTACAATTGGTATCAGAGTCTACACTCCTGATATTCGGTTTAACCACCTAAGAGTGAGATCCTCATTGCTAATCTAATTGTTGTTTTGTACACATATAGTTTATACACTCTTGAATTTTCTTGCCCCTCCTATGTATGATGTTTCTAACAGTGACATGTGAAAATTTAAAATGAGTGCTTACCTCAAAACCCTAGGATTGCATATTTATCTTGCCACTATCAAGAAATCTTATCTTAGTAATATCAAGTACCTAGAGGCTAATATACATGGAACATGATGGCGGATAAACTATCAGGAGTAGGAACAAGTACAACTAAACAATAGTATACATGTATCAGGAAAGTCATATCATTTATACAATAGTAGCAATCAGTACCACCTGGTATTTTAATCACTCTCTTCCAGTGTCCCATACCACTGGCAGTTCATACTGGAGCTCGCACTCTAGTCGAACCCATCCGGACATGGCCTACGGGTACCATTATCCAAACGAGAGAGTAACCAAATAACAAGTATTTCCGACGTCACTATTGTGTATACTGTTTTATTATGTTAATTGGAAACCCATGGTCGAGGAGCTCTTATCGGGTAGATGTATCCCGTGCATACCCGGATCACGGCCTTAAACAAACCCCTGGCTGCTGAGACCACGGCCCTCCGCTAAGAGGGGAACAATAATCAAGTAACGGAGCTCATGGAGCAATTAGTAGGTAGCACTACCGTCCCCTGCAGTGGGAGAACAATATGGATCCAGTACATCACCCGATAAGATCTAGTCAACCGTCAAGTTTCCCCCATACCCAAGTTAGCTTAATGATCTGATATGTCAAGTATACAATGTAACAAGAGCAAATACAGTACATGATACGGGTAACATGATCACAGGACCTGAGCTCTGTTGATAGAATAGAACAATATAACGGGAAACGGGAACAATATAACGGGAAACGGGAACAGTAGATGTGGGATTCCACATATCGCATATCAACAGTTCTCAAGTCGAGTAACGAGAATCTCCATATCATTAACCGGAAACAATCATATAACATGAATACGGTAACATGAAACAATAATACATGTACTATGAACAGGGATCCATCTGACAAGAATAAAGAAACCATACATGCATGTGTAGCAGTGATATACCGAGAATCCATGTAATGATGATAACGGTATAGGACATGACGGTATGCCGTGAAGTGGTGCACATGAATACGAACGTAAGACGTGTCATAGTATCTGTGCAACATGTACATGTAATAACAGTGTCCCGTGTAGTGTATCAAAGGTTGCCATGCAATCACTATGTCGAGTGTATCGGTGGGTCTGTAACGGTGACAGTGTCATAGTATCTGTGCAACGGGGATACATGTACAGGTACTATCAGTGCATGCAATGCGGTGTCCTGCAGTCATATCTAGTGACAGTGTAGTGTTATCGAATACCGTGGATCAGTATACATGTGACGATAGTTATCTAACTGTGATCCAATACATGACATAATAGTGTCCAAGCAGATGGTGACATAGTGGCCCGAGTGGCAGTGCCTGTGCAGGTATGATGACTGTATCCGAGTTGTCTATGTCAGTAGTTATAGTTCCTATTATTATCTCATATTACATCAGGAAATACCTAACAATCTTCTGAGTTATTCCTCTTACAATGACTGTCCAATCCTTACCAGTTAATAATTAATCGTTACCGTATTTTATCCCTAATCAATATCTGTCACTCAATGTCACGAAACATAGTAAAATATAATTTATAAAAGAAAAACACTCACAAACTAGCCACCGAAAGGTAGTTCTCTTTCCCACGATCGCAACGGATCCAGAATCGTCCAAATCGGAGTCCGGATGCCCCCGATATCGCCCGAACGCTAAAAAAAATCAAAATGGTTAAATATGTAAATAAAAATAATTCAAATGCAATTAATAAAATAAATCAGGGGGTTTTCTGTAAAATTACATTTATTGGGTTTCAGATGCGGGTTTGGCTCATAAAGGGTCGGGTCCAGATCCACAACCCAAACCCGTTTAACTTAACTTAATGGGTATCGGGTTATTGGTTTTAAGGGTTAATGGGTTTACAACTTAACCCATTAGTGGGTTAATGGGTTGGGTTTTACCCAAACCCACAAGGAACGAAGAACAGCAGCATCATCTTGCTGCTGCTGCTCTTGCGCGGCCGGCCGGCCAGCCCAGCTGGCCGGCGGCAGCTCAGCCGACCTGCTGGCGGCGGCTCAGCCGAACAAGACAGAGAGAGAGTGAGAGGAGGGGAAGAGAGAAACAGAGAGGGGGGAAAGAAACAGAGAAAGAAAAGAAAAGAAAAGAAAAGAAGAAGAAGAAGAAGAAGGAAAGGAGGAAGAGAGGGGGTGGCCGGAGGGGGATGGCGCCGGCCGGTGGCGCCAGCCGGGCTGGGCGCGGCCGCCGGCGGCGCCTGCGGCCTGGCCGGGGGCGCTGGCAAGGGTCGGGTCTCCCTGTTAGGGCGCACAGAGAGGGGAAGAGAGGGTAGAGAGAGAGAGAGAGAGATTAGAGAACTTAATTAGAGAGATAGAGAGGAAGAGAGAGAGAGAGAAAGGATGTGTGAAATTAAAGAGGGAAAGAGAGAGAGGGAGATTTAAGGGGGAGAGAGGCGGTGGGACTGGTCAAAGGCGGTGGGGGAAATCGCTGGAAGAAGCCAGAGAAGAGAAGAGAAAGGAAAAGAAAAGAAAAAGAAAAGAATTTTAAAATAATAATTTAATAATATTTTAATTATGGTCAAAAATTGACTAGCTCTGAATGATGCCCAAAAATTACAGAAAATAAAGAATATTATTTTGAGACGTAATATGAAAATGGTCTGAAGAAATTCAGTCCGGTTTGTAAATTAAAAATCCCAGAGCGTCTCGCCGATACGGGCGACACCGGTTTGGCCGGATTTTCGATAAATTCAGAAAAATTCTCAAAAATATCCTAACGTAGATAATACGATTCTAAGACACATGGTGAAAGAAAATTCTCAAAATACAACTCTGTTTGTGAAAGAAAAATCGTAAAGCCGGTTATCGGTATCGGTCGACACCGACTACGGAGATTTTCCAAAATAATCCAGAAAAATTCTAGAAAATCCTCAAAAATCTAAAATATTAGAAAATGATTTTTGAAACTGACATCAGCTCAATCGGACTACTACGGAGGTCAAGTAAATTTTATACGTCGTATCGCGTACCGATACGGTGATACGTACATCAGGGATCAGGGGGTTACATTTCTCCCTACCTTACAAAAATTTCGTCCTCGAAATTTCAAATCAGGTGTGAGAACAATATTTTCAACCCCAAAGCTGAAATGTTACGGGTCCACGACACTTCCGCTGCGCACTCTGAGATCTATAAGGAACTCGGGAGGAAGAAGTATTGTCGTGAACTAACACTAACGGATTGGAAGCAAGACGATGCAAGGGAAGCGAGAAGGAAATCGGATGTTCTGGTTGTCAACTGGCAGGAAGGAAGAACTACAAACGAGTCAAGAAATGAATTGTCAAGGTCATGGTATTCTTGTACTCGTTGCTAGAATCCCCAAATTCAGATATAGATCAGTTAATCTGAACCTGATTGTACTGTTGGTAAGAGCCCAAGCATTGACCCAGGTGGTTACCCACACCAGGTATGAACCTAGGCTCTGATACCACTATGTAACACCCCGATCCCACAGGTACGGGGACGTTATGACGACGTACATACGCGAGGTGAAAACAACCTCACGCGTACGTTAAGCCTCAGTACAGGACATAGCCTCCATATACATAAGGGTTCCAGTAGGAAATAAGTACAAGAATACCTGCAGAAAGAGGTTAGTGATCATAACAGATAGAATAACAGGGATACATATGATAACAGAAATAAAGCACAAGGATACCTATAAATGGTCTCAATGATGAGTCTCTGATGTGAACCATATGGACTCTCTGACCAAAACGATAACTCGGATCTCCAACCTGGGCACGCAAACCCAGGGTCGTCAGAAAGCGACCTAGTGAGTGGTAAAATGAAGGAGGCAGTAATATATACTATAATCATACAAGCACGATAATAATATATAATACATGATGTTATACTAGTGATACCATATAATAAGCATATAAGAAGCAGTAGAAATATATGTCATCTTTTAATTGAAAAACACCTAGAGGGGGGGTGAATAGGTGTTAGTGCTAATCTAAAAAATAAGTGCAAAACTATGTGCGCTAAAAAACGGAAGCTAATGCAAATTATGCACAAACTAATACAATTCAACAAGTGTAGCCGAATTCCCCTTGCGAGGCTCTGGACTAACTCCCCTTGATTCCCCTTGAAATGGGTTGAGGTGCTATGTGAAGCTCTTGTTGGATGAGTATAAGTTAGGCACACACACACAAGCAATCCAAGCAATCAAGGATATAGCAATATGGATTATGCAAGGCACAACACAAGTAAATAAATATGACAAGATGAATTATGCTCAACACAAGCAAATATGATATGAATGAAGTATGATGCTTTGCACAATATAAATGAGAGAGAGTTAGAGAGACAATGGATCAATCGCAAAGACCAAGATATGTTTCGAGGTTCGAGCACCTTGCTCTACATCCCCGCCTACACCACCGTGTAGGATTTTCAATCCACTATCTCCCACCGAGGGAACCTCTACCGAAGAGGATTTGTTACAACACTAGGAGTACCAAACTCCTCTCTCAAACAACAACCTCCACCGAGGCCAACAACCAACCAACAACCTCTACCGAAGAGGCTCACAACCAACACAATCACCTCTACCTAAGAGGGATCCAAACCAATACCACTCAGATCACCTCTACCGAAGAGGATTCACAAAAGCAAGGAGGGTTTACAATAAGTGGTTACAAAGACCACAAACACAATCTTTCTTTCTTTTCTCTTTTCTTTTTCCACAAAAACAAGATCCTAATAGATTAGGATAGGTGATAGCTCAAGTGTGGAAACAAGGTGTTTTTGGAAACCAGCAACAAAGAAAATCTACTTGGGAAATCACTTGTAAATGATAGAAAATGAAAAACAAAACAATCTCCCAAAACCCTAGCTTTCTTTGATTTTCCAAAAACCCAAAAACAAATAAGATGAAATCTTTTTGACTTAAAAACTCTTTTAAAAACTCTTTTAAACACTAGAGAAAGTCTGGAATTTTTCTCCTTGAAAACCTTAGCCAAAATCCCAAAGAGATGGGGTTTATATAGGCCAAAAAAGAAACTAGCCGTTAGAGCTGAGCTGGCAGCTCTGACAGGCAACGGTCGACCGGCCGGTCGACCGTCCAACGGTCATATTTTGACCCGTTGGAGCTACCGGTCGACCGCCCAGTCGACCCAAACTAACAGAGAGCAGAACTCTCTGCAGCGGTCGACCGTCCGGTCGACCGGACCATTGTGCTGCAGACGTGCACAAGTCTGTGCACGTCGGTCGACCGGTGCGGTCGACCGTCCCTTGGTGCGGTCGACCGTCCCGGTCGACCGACCAGCCTGTCAGCACAAAATAAGATCAGAAAATTTGGGAAAAATATTTTATAAAAATCTTTTATCTTTTTCTAAAAATTCTATAAAACTTGTTTTAACATTTTATATTGAAACATAAACATGTGATAAAAATTTTCAAGACATATATCAATCATATCAATTCATTTTTGTGTCTTGCCAATTTTATCAAAACCAAAACTTGTATTTTTATCAAACTTGATTTTTTAATAGGAAATCTGATTTTCCTAAAACTTTATAGAAATACAAAAACATGATATTTGAACATTATTAAGCATGATGCATATGGACATAGGTCCAATATTCACAAAATATATCACAGTTTTTGTTCTTTAATTTCAAAAATATGTTTTATACCAAAACATAAAACTACATGAATAGGTACGTCAAACTAAGTTTGTATAAGTCATATAAGCATGTATGTATATAGAGTACATCTAATATACATATAAAACATGTAAACTTGGTTTTGATCAAACTATTCATGAAAATCAAAATCCAAATCATGAAATGTGTGTGTATGTGTACTTGAGCATATCAACTATACTAAGCTTTACAAATGGATCTAAAACACACTAAACTAAACTATGGATACCTAAGTCTTCGAGTCATCAAGAAGACTTGCTCCAAAACTCCATCCATGGGCTAGGCAAAGTGTGATCTTGAAGATTTGGCCCTGGAATCACCATGATAAGCTTCCAAACACCTTGTTGAAGCTAATCACCAACTAATATCTTGGTTAATGATCTGAAACTTAAACAATACAAGATTATTAGTAAACATAACTACATGAGTTAATCATCATCAAAACTAGGGTGGAAGGCCTTTGGGCCAACAATCTCCCCCTTTTTGATGATGACAAAACTCATGGAGTTATATATGCATGGATTAAAGTAAAGCTTCAAGGAAGCTCCCCCTTAACTCATGCATAGCCAAATAAACATAATAATATGCAATGAAGGCTCTTAAAAACATGAATGCACAAATATGCATAAACAATAAAGGTTCTAGATACCAATGAAATATTTAAAGCAAAGCATGCTCTAGATACCAATTAACAAATAAACATTTTCTAGATGCTCTAGATACCAATAAACATATATTAAACTATATTAAACTTAATATATGCAAAAACATAACTATGCATATATATAAAACTCACAAATAATTCTCCCCCTTTTTGTCAATCATCAACAAAGGGGTAAACATTCAAAAACTATAAATAAAATGAGGGGTAAAATTTTTTCTCTCCCTTTTTGTGTCAATCAAAACAATGCAAACAATGGTCTCCCCCTTTTTGTCTAAAACAAAAACAAAGTCAATAAGGGGTGACTACAAACATGATATCAATTAAAAATATGTCAATGAAGCATCTTGATACCAAATGAAGATAAACAAAGATTAATAAATGTTATATGCTATATACATTCATGAAGAGGAAGACGCTAAGTTAGCTTCCCTACACATATGAGTTACATGAAGAAAGGAAGACACGCCCTAATTCACATAACACAAAATATGTAATGCATAAAAGGAGATGTGAAGCTCCCCCTACACACGTGTATCACATAAGGAAGAGTTGTCAAGCTCTTCAATACAAGATACACTCAACATGAATTTATATACATATAGGCAATGTAAAATAAATATGTTTTTCTTAAACAAAATTTTGAGATACCAATTTAAAACATTTAACATAAACATCTTGATATCATTAAGAGAAATGTGTTCTTTTAAACATATGATACCACTTTGAAACTATATTTTAATATAAAGCAAGGGAGTGGAAATCAAATACCAATTGAAAGACAACATCAAATTTTCTCCCCCTTTATGAAATACCAACTAAACATATGCATAAGCTTGTTAAGATACCAATTGAAAACAAATCAAACAATAAAAATTTTTCAAGCTTAGCATAAACAAGTATATATACGTATGAAAATTAGATACCAATTGACATTGATATTCTTGAAAGAGTAAGCATACATATACAAAACATATATGAGTATACAAAAAGATCAAAAATTGATACCAATTGAAAGTGTTCAATGATACCAATTGAAAGAATAGGGTCAAGTGTATATCTCATATTATAACGAAGAATACGAACTAGTTAAAATGAAAAGTTTTGTTAACTAGTACGAAATCCTTCAAGTAAGGAATAAATACAAATCATTTTTCATAAAAATGAAATCCACATGATAATCAACACTCTAATCCAATTAAGCATAAAAATGTCTCATGAAAACAAAACATTAGCAAATAATAAATGTGAGTGTACAAGTCAAGTATGGAGATCACAATCATGAAAATTTGTTCAATTAAGTTCAATTATTCCTTTAAACAAGAAAACTAAAAATTAATATTATTTAATCTTCAAGGCATATGTATGTCTAATACAAACCAAAGTATACATACATATCCAAGACACAAACGAGTCCACAAGGATATATGCATGAAGGCGCGTGGCTCAAAAAGGATATTCATGTATATCTAATAGTTTGGACAAGGTAAACATATACATGAAGTTTAAATACCAATTCAAAGAAAACATGAAAAGCATGAAAAGTATGAAAATTTAGCTTTTCATTAAAACAATTTGATACCAATTCTTTTCAAGGTATATGTATGATTTGTCAACACAAGAAGTATACATACATATCCCTTAAACACACTTTGAGTCCATAATAGATATTTGCATGAAAAGCAAATGACTCAAGGGGTATACATGTATATCTTCAAGTTTGGCAAAATACACATATACATGAAATGAAAACTCATAATTATAAAAACAAATACCAAAAATGGAATACAAGTTTAAAATGTATGAATCATCAAAACTAGACTATACTAGCACATCTAATGGGAACAAACAAGCATTCAATCCCAAACATATATAGATTTATTTGTAGCCATCATATGTACAAATATAAATCCTAGTCTTAATGAAAACTAACATCTAAACATATATTCAAAACATGAAGTATCAAAACAAACACGAATATTATTTTGCTATATAAAACAAGCAAAGATTCATCAAAAATTCTTTTATCAAACTTCTAGGTATATGTATGATTCATCCAAATTTAACAATATATATACATATCCCAACCGTAAACGAGTCTATTAAAAGTATTTGCATGAAGGCAAAAGACTCATGGGTATACATGTATATTTATTAGGTTTGAATTCAAATACATATACATGAAGTAAAAACATGAAAATAGGCATAGCAAGTATAAATGAAGGAATCATCAAAACTAGCTTATACATGTGCATATAGTGGGTACAAATGAGCATGAAGTGCAAACATATAAAAGTCAATTTGTTCTCACTATGTGTACATGCATACATGCAAGTTTTGATAAAATCTACATCTAAACTAGTTTATACCACATAAAGCATAAAACAACAAAAAATCATCATGAGAAAACTAAAACATGATTACTATGTAAATTCACATGTATTTGATTCATGATGTACATTATAGCTAAACAAAAGGTGAGAACACTAAATATGAGTTTATATAAGCATGTGTGTCTCAAATACTATACATGTATGTTAAGGATCTAATAAACATGGCATTTACACACTAATCCATAGACAATGAAAACATGCTATAAAACAAATGAATATGAAAGCATGTAAACAATAATAAGGAGTTAGGAATTGTTACCAAAACCGAAGAAGCAACTCTCCTTATCTCCAAACCATGGTGGTCATCTCCACCAAATCTTCCCTTGAAAGTGATGCATCCAATTGATTTCCTTTAAGTCCGAACGCATCCACTCCAAGGTGCTATCACTCTCACGTCATGTGAGAGCCCACACCTACATTAAACAAAGGAGGGGTGGTCTTTGGTACCCACATCTTATTGGGTCCATGGGGGTTAGTCCCTTCTCTAACCCAAACAAAATTCTTTACTAAATTTGAAATATGTAATCTATCAAAGCAAAATTTAGCAAGGTGGCCCTTACGTCCACAATGTGTACATGTGTACACATGAGCATACATATGGTGATGGGTGTGTTCGTGAGGAGCATGTGTATGCCGTGGAGGGTGTGCATGCATATAGGATGGAATTTGTTTCTTTCGAACCAAGGTTTTCAACCGAGTGTGGTTCATGGCACATTGGCTCATAGTGGAGCCCAAACAATCTATTTTCTCCTTCAACATATTTATATCATTTTTAATCATAGAAGAAGTGGTACATGCATTAGGTAGACTAGATGAAGCTACACTAGCATGGCAAACATGTGCATCAATTTTATTTTGTAAAATAACATTTTTCTTTAAACATATTTCTAAATCTTTAGAAATTGAAGCAATCTTAATTTTCAAAGAATCATTTTCTTTTAAAACAAAATCAACTTTTGAAGACAAATTTTCATTTTTCTTCAAAATAGCATGGCAATCATTTTTAGACTTCAAAAAGTTATTTTCTTTAAGTGCAAGATCAAGTTGAAATTTTAATGAATCCCTCTCATTAGCAATCTCCTCTTTCTCTTGCAAAACAACATCAAGTCTAGCAATAAAATTTTTATTTTCATTATTAATGCCTAGACTCTTCTTTTTCAAAACTTTATAGTTTTCTATTAATTTTTCACAAACTATGGATAGTTCTTCATTCAAAGCATGGGAATCAACATAATCATTTGAAGAACTAGCACAATCATTACTATCTAGTTGAGTTTCCGAGTGTACCTCAAGGGAGTCATTCCCTTGGACCATATAGCATTGTTGTGGTTCGGATTCTCCACTAGATTCCTCTTCTTGTTGGATTTGGACTTGAACCTTGGAGGTGTTGGTGGTTGTCAATTTGTTCCACACTACAAAAGCGGAATCAAAGTTAGAAACACATAAAAGATAATCTTTAGATAAAGTGCTTCTAATGGCCTCAAGGGCTTGTGCATTGGCCCCTACATGATTGCGATCTCCAAGATAGCATTTCTTGGTGGCCGCAAGAAAGACATGCAAACCTAAGGTCTTTAGGTACATGGACATCCTATACTTTCAAACATCAATGTTGGAAGGATCAAAGCTAGGTGGGGTCATGAAGTCCATGGCAAACTATATGAGTGTGCAAACACACAAATGCAAACAATAGACTAGCAACCAAATAGATCTCACTCCTAGGATGTTAAGCCTAAGTATCAGGAGCACTAGCTCTGATACCAATTGAAAAACACCTAGAGAGGGGGTGAATAGGTGTTAGTGCTAATCTAAAAAATAAGTGCAAAACTATGTCGCTAAAAACGGAAGCTAATGCAAATTATGCACAAACTAATACAATTCAACAAGTGTAGCCGAATTCCCCTTGCGAGGCTCTGGACTAACTCCCCTTGATTCCCCTTGAAATGGGTTGAGGTGCTATGTGAAGCTCTTGTTGGATGAGTATAAGTTAGGCACACACACACAAGCAATTCAAGCAATCAAGGATATAGCAATATGGATTATGCAAGGCACAACACAAGTAAATAAATATGACAAGATGAATTATGCTCAACACAAGCAAATATGATATGAATGAAGTATGATGCTTTGCACAATATAAATAAGAGAGAGTTAGAGAGACAATGGATCAATCGCAAAGACCAAGATATGTTTCGAGGTTCGAGCACCTTGCTCTACATCCCCGCCTACACCACCGTGTAGGATTTCCAATCCACTATCTCCCACCGAGGGAACCTCTACCGAAGAGGATTTGTTACAACACTAGGAGTACCAAACTCCTCTCTCAAACAACAACCTCCACCGAGGCCAACAACCAACAACAACCTCTACCGAAGAGGCTCACAACCAACACAATCACCTCTACCTAAGAGGGATCCAAACCAATACCACTCCGATCACCTCTACCGAAGAGGGATTCACAAAAGCAAGGAGGGTTTACAATAAGTGGTTACAAAGACCACAAACACAATCTTTCTTTCTTTTCTCTTTCTTTTTCCACAAAAACAAGATCCTAATAGATTAGGATAGGTGATAGCTCAAGTGTGGAAACAAGGTGTTTTTGGAAACCAGCAACAAAGAAAATCTACTTGGAAAATCACTTGCAAATGATAGAAAACGAAAAACAAAACAATCTCCCAAAACCCTAACTTTCTTTGATTTTCCAAAAACCCAAAAATAAATAAGATGAAATCTTTTTGACTTAAAAACTCTTTTAAAAACTCTTTTAAACACTAGAGAAAGTCTGAAATTTTTCTCCTTGAAAACCTTAGCCAAAATCCCAAAGAGATGGGGTTTATATAGGCCAAAACAGAAACTAGCCGTTAGAGCTGAGCTGGCAGCTCTGACAGGCAACGGTCGACCGGCCGGTCGACCGTCCAACGGTCATATTTTGACCCGTTGGAGCTACCGGTCGACCGCCCGGTCGACCCAAACTAACAGAGAGCAGAACTCTCTGCAGCGGTCGACCGTCCGGTCGACCGGACCATTGTGCTGCAGACGTGCACAAGTCTGTGCACGTCGATCGATCGGTGCGGTCGACCGTCCCTTGGTGCGGTCGACCGTCCCGGTCGACCGACCAGCCTGTCAGCACAAAAATAAGATCAGAAAATTTGGGAAAAATGTTTTATAAAAATCTTTTATCTTTTTCTAAAAATTCTATAAAACTTGTTTTAACATTTTATATTGAAACATAAACATGTGATAAAAATTTTCAAGACATATATCAATCATATCAATTCATTTTTGTGTCTTGCCAATTTTATCAAAAACCAAAACTTGTATTTTTATCAAACTTGATATTTCAATAGGAAATCTGATTTTCCTAAAACTTTATAGAAATACAAAAACATGATATTTGAACATTATTAAGCATGATGCATATGGACATAGGTCCAATATTCACAAAATATATCACAGTTTTTGTTCTTTAATTTCAAAAATATGTTTTATACCAAAACATAAAACTACATGAATAGGTACGTCAAACTAAGTTTGTATAAGTCATATAAGCATGTATGTATATAGAGTACATCTAATATACATATAAAACATGTAAACTTGGTTTTGATCAAACTATTCATGAAAAACAAAATCCAAATCATGAAATGTGTGTGTATGTGTACTTGAGCATATCAACTATACTAAGCTTTACAAATGGATCTAAAACACACTAAACTAAACTATGGATACCTAAGTCTTCGAGTCATCAAGAAGACTTGCTCCAAAACTCCATCCATGGGCTAGGCAAAGTGTGATCTTGAAGTTTTGGCCCTGGAATCACCATGATAAGCTTCCAAACACCTTGTTGAAGCTAATCACCAACTAATATCTTGGTTAATGATCTGAAACTTAAACAATACAAGATTATTAGTAAACATAACTACATGAGTTAATCATCATCAAAACTAGGGTGGAAGGCCTTTGGGCCAACATTAATATCATCACTACCTAGCCGTAATCATCGGGTCACGTCTCTAGTCGTATCCAGTTTATCTAATAAACACTGTTGTCTAGTGGTGACGTGATAGAAATGAACATGCTAGTGGTGACGTAACAGAGGTGAACATGCAGATGGGCAGACGCAATATCACTATAAGACGGTGTTGTGCATATACAATAATAATGTCTATAAGGTATACAGCAAACAGAATATATGCAATGCAGTACATGCGTAGTATACCACCACAGAAAATGTAACATGTACCAGGTAAAGTAACAACATATACATGGAACATGAGGGCGGATAAACTATCAGGAGCAGGAACAAGTACAACTAAACAATAGTATACATGTATCAGGCAAGTCATATCATTTATACAATAGTAGCAATCAGTACCACCTCGTATTTTAATCACTCTCTTCCAGTGTCTCATACCACTGACAGTTTATACTGGAGCCCGCACTCCAGTCGAACCCATCCGGACATGGCCTACGGGTACCATTATCCAAACGAGAGCGTAACCAAATAACAAGTGTTTCCGACGTCACTATTGTGTATACTGTTTTATTATGTTAATTGAAACCCATGGTCGAGGAGCTCTTATCGGGTAGATGTATCCCGTGCATACCCGGGATCACGGCCTTAAACAAACCCTTGGCTGCTGAGACCAGGGCCCTCCGCTAAGAGGGGAACAATAATCAAGTAACGGGAGCTCATGGAGCAATTAGTAGGTAGCACTACCGTCCCCTGCAGTGGGAGAACAATATGGATCCAGTACATCACCCGATAAGATCTAATCAACCGTCAAGTCTCCCCCATACCCAAGTTAGCTTAATGATCTGCTATGTCAAGTATACAGTGTAACAAGAGCAAATACAGTACATGATACGGGTAACATGATCACAGGACCTGAGCTCTGTTGATAGCATAGAACAATATAACGGGAAACGGGAACAATATAACGGAAAACGGGAACAGTAGATGTGGGATTCCACATATCGCATATCAACAGTTCTCAAGTCGAGTAACGAGAATCTCCATATCAGTAACCGGAAACAATCATATAATATGAATACGGTAACATGGAACAATAATACATGTACTATGAACGGGGATCCATCTGACAAGAATAAAGAAACCATACATGCATGTGTAGCAGTGATATGCCGAGAATCCATGTAATGATGATAACGGTATAGGACATGATGGTATGCCGTGAAGTGGTGCACATGAATACGAACGTAAGACGTGTCATAGTATCTGTGCAACATGTACATACAATAACAGTGTCCCGTGTAGTGTATCAAAGGTTGCCATGCAATCACTATGTCGAGTACATCGGTGGGTCTGTAACGGTGACAGTGTCATAGTATCTGTGCAACGGGGATACATGTACAGGTACATCAGTGCATGCAATGCCGGTGTCCTGCAGTCATATCTAGTGACAGTGTAGTGTTATCGAATACCGTGGATCAGTATACATGTGACGATAATTATCTAACTGTGATCCAATACACGACATAATAGTGTCCAAGCAGATGGTGACATAGTGGCCCGAGTGGCAGTGCCTGTGCAGGTATGATGACTGTCTCCGAGTTGTCTATGTCAGTAGTTATAGTTCCTATTATTACCTCATATTACATCAGAAAATACCTAACAATCTTCTGAGTTATTCCTCTTACAATGATGTCCAATCCTTACCAGTTAATAATTAATCGTTACCGTATTTTATCCCTAATCATTATCTGTCACTCAATGTCACGAAACATAGTAAAATATAATTTATAAAAGAAAAACACTCACAAACTGGTCACGGAAAGATAGTTCTCTTTCCCACGATCGCAACGGATCCAGAATAGTCCAAATCGGAGTCCGGATGCCCCCGATATCGCCCGAACGCTAAAAATAATCAAAATGGGTTAAATATGTAAATAAACATAATTCAAATGCAATTAATAAAATAAATCAGGGGGTTTTCTGTAAAATTACCTTTATTGGGTTTCGGATGCGGGTTTGGCTCATAACGGGTCGGGTCCAGATCCACAACCCAAACCCGTTTAACTTAACTTAATGGGTATCGGGTTATTGGGTTTAAAGGGTTAATGGGTTTACAACTTAACCCATTAGTTGGTTAATGGGTTGGGTTTTACCCAAACCCACAAGGAAAGAAGAACAGCAGCAGCATCTTGCTGCTGCTGCTCCTGCGCGGCCGGCCGGCCAGCCCAGCTGGCCGGCGGCGGTCCTGGCCGCTGGCGGCGGCTCAGCCGAACAGGACAGAGAGAGAGTGAGAGGAGGGGAAGAGAGAAACAGAGAGGGGGGAAAGAAACAGAGAAAGAAAAGAAAAGAAAAGAAGAAGAAGAAGAAGAAGAAGGAAATGAGGAAGAGAGGGGGTGGCCGGAGGGGGATGGCGCCGGCCGGGCTGGGCGCGGCCGCGGCGGCGCCTGCGGCCTGGCCGGGGGCGCTGGCAAGGGTTGGGTCTCCCCTGTTGGGGCGCACAGAGAGGGAAAGAGAGGGTAGAGAGAGAGAGAGAGGGAGATTAGAGAACTTAATTATAGAGAGAGAGAGAGGATGTGTGAAATTAAAGAGGGAAAGAGAGAGGGAGATTTAAGGGGGAGAGAGAGGCGGTGGGACTGGTCAAAGGCGGTGGGGGAAATCGCTGGAAGAAGCCAGAGAAGAGAAGAGAAAGGAAAAGAAAAGAAAAAGAAAAGAATTTTAAAATAATAATTTAATAATATTTTAATTATGGTCAAGAATTGACTAGCTCCGAATGATGCCCAAAAATTACAGAAAATAAAGAATATTATTTTGAGACGTAATATGAAAACGGTCTGAAGAAATTCAATCCAGTTTGCAAATTAAAATCCCGGAGCGTCTCGCCGATACGCGGCGACACCGGTTTGGCCGGATTTTCGATAAATTCAGAAAAATCCCAAAAATATCCTAACGTAGATAATACGATTCTAATACACATGGTGAAAGCGGATTCTCAAAATACAACTCCGTTTGTGAAAGAAAAATCGTAAAGCCGGTTATCGGTATCGGTCGACACCGACTACGGAGATTTTCCAAAATAATCCAGAAAAATTCTAGAAAATCCTCAAAAATATAAAATATTAGAAAATGATTTTTGAAACTGACATCAGCTCAATCGGACTACTACGGAGGTTAAGTCAATTTTATACGTCGTATCGCGTACCGATACGGTAATACGTACATCAGGGATCAGGGGGTTACAGTTTATATGTATATTGGAGTTCATTCATATACATTGGTGATTCATATTATCTAAAAACTTATTTTGATGATTCTAGTTCATGTGTTTCAAGTTTTGTTTTTTAACAAAACTTAGTTTTGGAT
Organism: Agave tequilana; assembly: GCA_038442645.1. Taxonomy (NCBI): domain Eukaryota; kingdom Viridiplantae; phylum Streptophyta; class Magnoliopsida; order Asparagales; family Asparagaceae; genus Agave; species Agave tequilana. The sequence goes on along the minus strand of JAVJIF010010562.1, from coordinate 42,412 downwards.
TTTAAATGTCAAAAACATAGATATATCATTTACATGTGCATTGGATCATCTATACACACTATGCTTCAAATATGGTTTAAATATCTTATTTTGTAATGTACGGGGAGGAAAGTTCAAGGTATATTGCAAAATTTTCTTGAATCAATGAAAAGTTACAACAACTCAAATTCCAACTACAAGAGAGAAGACACTCAAGCTCAGATCTTCTCTTTGCTTAAGGCTTGGTTCTTTGCGTAGCGGTGAAAAGTGAATCTTAATTTCTGTTGACCAGGTGAACGTCAAGCTTCTTCAGAACTCTTCTCCTTGGATTACAAATGGAGTAGCATATCTCCTATCCAATGAAATCTTAAAGAGACTTAGGCAAAAACTTGAACTCAACAAGTTTATGTATAAGAGTCAAACCCTTTGTAAGCTGCTCTTCCTTCTCTAGAAAATACCCGCCTTCAATAGCAAATTGAGCTATTTAAAGGGATTTCAAGAGTAAAACTGTCATGATAGGGGTTAACTCCCCTCATTACGTGGGCAGTGCTTGACCCAGAAATATGGATAGTTATAACTGAGACGCATGGCTTCTCTGCAATTGAAACGCGGGTTTGAGATCTGCGTTTAGCCATTGAGGTGAATGCTGGACACGAGTCTCGAGCTCCGCGTTTGGGTGCCACTTTGGTGTTGAAATGCTAGCCTCAAACTCTGTGTTCACTTATTGACGTGATATTGGACGCGTGCCTTGAGCTTCGCGTCTGAGACGCGGGCTTCAAGCTCTGCGTCTAAGAACTGAAGTGGTACTGAGATGCGGGTTTTGAGCCCTGTGTTTTAGCATTGCAATGGTGTTGAGACGTGAGCTTTTGAGCCCTGCGTTTTAGCATTGCAGTGATGCTAGGGCGTAGGCTTCGAGCCCTGCGTCTTGTCATTGCATGAATGGCTTTGATTATCCTCGCGTCTGAAGTATAGACTCTGCTATCTGATGACTTATCTTCGGTGATTTTTAGACAGTCTACAGAACCCCTCTAAAGTTTTTGAAACTCCATGGTTGACTGGAGCGGGTTTCGAAACACTTTGGACGTTCCTCTTGGCAGCAAGCTCTCAAAACTTAGCTGGCAATCTTCTGAGATACCTAGAGCTTAATGTTATCTGGATTTTGGTCTTCATGAGTGTACTGTTGAACTCTTTGAAGCCACCAGAGATGATCATTATGAGTGTCTCAATACGCAATCCAGACCTCATCGGTACTCTGAGCTGGTTGTCGGCGTACTGTTAAATAAGGAGAAATCGCCAACTGCTTTTACCAATGAACTATTGAACTGATTGTAGAAGCAGAGACTGAACATAGGTCTTATAGACGCGAAGATCATGTTGCCTTGGAGAGGAAGACCTCGTCTGAAGTAGAAACGCAACTCTCATTCATTGGAGAGACGCGAACATCAAGGTGGAGATGCAGCTCTCACTCTGTTGAGTGACACAGACGTCGAGGTGGAGACGCGAACTTCTCTTTGCTGAAGAGACGCGACTCTGCTATTTTGCAAGGCACGAGTTTCCTTCAAAGTGAAGACGCATCTTTCACTTGATGTAGAAACGCGGCTCTGAGCGTTATAAACGTGAATCCTGATTTAGAGTAGAGATGCAGCTCTTGCTTAGACTAGAGACGCAGCTCTCTTGCCAAGACGCTAGGTAGAGATTACTGAAGAGACGCGATCTTCGAAGCAAAGACACGGCTCTCAGTTTGTTGAAGTGATGCAGACTTTGAAATAGAGACGCGTACCTTTCTTTGCTGAAGAGATGCGACCCTATTAAATGTGGGGCTCGCGTTGCCACGTGTCTGGTGTAGCTGAAGGGATGCGGTTCTTTTTTAAACACAGGATTCGCGTTCTGGACGCGTTGCCACGCGTCTGGCGATGATTGATCTCGAGATATGGGCCGCGTATCTTGGTCAATTACTGCGTTTATAAAAAGAAAACCGTCTTTTAAGAGTCATCATTAGACTCTTTTCTTCTTTGTTAAACTTTGCGTCCAGGACTTAAGAACTCAAGAAAAGCTTCGAGCTTTTTCTTTCATTTTTCTCATCTTTTCTAAAGAATTCATCGTCAGAATGGCTCCAAAGACCAAGCCTGTGGCTTCCTCCTCGAGCACAGTCGCTCTAGAGGTTCACATGGGAGGCTCCTCTATGCAGGAGGCTCTCATTTCAGGTAATAAGCCTACCTGAATTGGTTTCCTCCATTAAAAAACTCGAAGAATTATCTTAACTCTTAAGCTTCTTCTGAGTTGAACTGCCAACGCGAGGCTTATGCCCGTGTTTGATTTTCTGATGCAACTCTTGCACTGGTAGATAAGACGCGGGTTTGATGACCTCCGTGTCTTCGCTTCATCAGCTTGAGTCTGTGTCTGCTTGTTAATCGTGAGTTTCATTGAGTCTTACGTTTGATCCTAACACTTAGAGAATTTTCTAAATGATGGAGTTCAGACGCGAACTTCATGTGAACCTCGTGTCTCTAAGGTTTGATGCGGATTTCACCGAGTCTCGCGTCTGATTCTAACACTTAGAGAAATTTCTAAGTTGTAGAGTTTCAAACGTGGACCTCATGTCAAACTCGCGTCTCTGAGTTTAGACGTGGGTCTCTCTGAGCTCTGCGTCTTAGTCATTAGACGTGATTTTGAGGTGAACCTTGCATCTGAGCTTCAATACTTTGACAATTTTTATGTTGTTGTCTATTGTGTTGTTCTTTTTATAGTGTGGTATTCTTCGAACCTTCTATCCAAAAAGTGTCACTTTGGGCTTGTAGGCGGAGTCGATCCTAACCTTACATTCATGTTCCAAGAGGCTGCTCCAGTGTTTGCTCTGAAATCAAGGGAGCGTCGAGACAGGCTCAGCAACCCTAGTATGCTGACCTTCTGGGAGATCATAATCAATGGACGGTTTAAGTCTGACAGCTATATCACATTAAAGAAACCCGACTTCTTTTTTGGTGATGTCGTTGCTGAAGACGACAGGATCCTGTATGACAGAGACTATAAATGGCTCTGCCAAATCGGGGACAGGTGGCTCTTTCTTCCTAACATCGAGAGGATGTACCCTTTGGCGTATCTGCAACACATGTCGGTACGCCGCATAATGGAGTGGAACCTCTCTAAGTCTATCTCTGACGAATCCCTCGACAAATTGGACTCGAATAAAGCTTACATTGCCGGTCATGGGAGAGATGTATTTGGCCTACATCCCAGACTGGTCAGGGTTGAGTACCCAACAGGGAATACCCCTCAATTAGCCACCACCTTCATCAATCAATTTCTAAAGATGAGGGGTGACTTTCCCACCGACTTTCGTCCTCTCGGGCGGGTCCACTCTTCGGACAAGTCATGGTGGGGCAAGATGGTAGGCTTTATTCTCACAAAGCTCGAGGATTTGCTGGAGCAGGTGGGATTGTACCAATTTGTTAGGGCCATTCAATATGGCATCCCGCAGAGCACCCACCTCTTTTTTACGGTGTCTTGGAGCGCTACATTCTCCTAACGGGCACGTTCTTCACCCTGGTTGGAGAGATGAGGCTTGCTCTCCATGAGCTGTACGAGATTTTGGGGCTAGTGATTGGAGATGCTCCGTATGAAGAGTATGTCCCGACTACCGAGAGTTTCACTTACTGACAAAGGAGGACCCTCAGGTGTACGAGACTTACTAGGAAGTGTTATGCCACTTTCGCATTTGCGGGTAGACAACCGGCTGGAGGAATAGGAGTGTTAAGCAAATGTCCTGGGCGAGCTATCTCTTCAATGACTTAAATGATAAGAATGTCCCGGTGACTCGTGTGGCTCCTAGCATTGATGAAGAGATTGGCGAGAGGATCAGTGCCTCCACAAGCTCGTACACGACGGAATCTAACGAAGATAATTTCAAGCCTGACACGGTCTTTGAAAGCTTCCACCATCAGGCTAAGATCCCGATATCCGACCAGGCCCTATTGGCGGGATTCCTTACATTATGGCTGAAGCGTTGCGTTGTACCGACGCTACCGCCGAGGTGATTATCGCCGATGTGGTATACCCGGCGGTTCTGGTGGCGCATGAGAGGTTGATATCTCTCCTTCAAGCAATGGTGGCTGGCATCCAGAGTGGCTTGCGGGCATCAACGAAAAGCCTATATCAAGTGGAGGTTGTCGTAGACTCCCAAGGCAGGCAAGTGGTGGACTCGAAGGCAAGGCTGGAGTGAGGACTCCCAATCCCAAAGTCGAACTCTCTTACACATACCTGATGGCCAGGTACATCATGCATTGGTCGTCGCTAATAACGACAGTGTCTCCTTCAGAGGGCTTCGTTTCTTTCGTGCAGAGGTTGGAGAGTTCGAGCTGGTCGCAGTATTATATGTTCTATGTTCGGAAGATTATTCTAAGCAGCTTGAACTATCAGCTCGACCGATGCTTCCTCAAGATCTCTGGTGTGTCATATGGAGACAAGTTTGCGGACCTTGCTGCCCCAGATGAGTTCACGCGACTACCATCTGGAGCCTTCTGGTGGCTCATCAACATCCAGCCCGGATACTGATTTTTTCGGCAAGGTGATTCCTGCACAATCGAGCCTTCATGCCCAGCCATTTAGCCAGGCAGTTCAGCTACGATCAGTTATATGTTGGCAGCCCCAACACTGGCCTTCGCTTCAGCTGCAACTTATTTGAAGGCGCCCGGGCGTGGTATTACAGTGTAGCTGGGAGGATAGGAGTCGTCTTCGGCCTACCACACAAGACGCCTAATTGTTATACAAGCCTCGGCTTCTGCACATGATACTTATCGCCATTAGGGTACCCGACTTTGGTATGAATATCTCTTCAATCAAGAGTATTAAGGCATCATATAAAGTCAAGCCAGGTTCCAAGAGCGAGGGATGAGCGAGTATATGAAAACCGAGAAGAAGGCCGAAAAGAAGGCCAGGAAAGAGACTGTCAGAACAGAGGCAGCTTCAGGAACGGAGTCTGGAGCAAGAGCTGCAGAGAAACAGCCCACTCGGAGGACTCGACACGCTGTGCCCAAGCGTCCTCGAGCCTCTGATTCCCAAGTGAGCCCAACCAAAAGAAGGCAAAAAAAGGATCTGAGGCTATAGCTTCAGCCCATATGCCCGAAATAATTCCTTTTGGTATTGAGGAGCAGGAGGAGAAAGAAAAAGAGGCAATCCTGGCTCTTCGTCCCTGAGGTTTACGTAGCAGACACCCCGCAGTCTTGGCGGAAGCAGAGCTTGCAGGCCAGTTCACTATGACCGAAGGGGCTGTGATTGCAGAACAGCCAGAAGAAGTGACGGAGAGGGCCAAAGTTGAAATTATATCTCAACCGGGGGTTTCAATTCAACCGGAGGCTTCTTCAATCCGAGAAAGAGGGATGGAGGTATAACAACTGGGATCTCCCAGCGTATTGATGTCTACTTCCCGGTTGTTAAGCCTAGCCCTACCACCGGGATTTTCAGTGGCAAAGCTCCAGTTACCGAGGCCTCCTTGGTTCAGGTATCATCTTTGTCATCTGAAGAACAAAGTGACTATTCAGGAGATGAAGTTGACTTTGGCAACGAACCTGCCCTTCCTGACACTAACAAATTTTCACACATTTCTGAGGAAGAGATGCAGGTGAATGTTCCCGCTATGGTTCTGCCATCGGGAGATGTTACCACTACTGAGGGTATTTCTTCTATCCCTCTTAATTATTTTCCCATTGAGTTGGACAAATATTTTAACATTTCATCTGAATGCCGCCTACAGGAGTGGCTACTGGTGTTGAAGTTGCGACTTCCTTCCATATTGAGGACATGATCAAAGGACTGGTCCAGCCGGAGGGCCTTGAAGTTTCTGCTAATGGCATGATCTTTGAGGGTACAACCACAACGACCGGGGAACCCTTGTCCCAGAGTAGTCTGCCAAAGGATCTACCATTTTGGATTCTCAGCTTGGTAAGAGAGTACAGATTCTCTATGTACTTCCATTCTCATCATTATTGCCAACATCGATGTTATGATTACAGAGAGTACTTGGTTGGCTCAAGTGGAAGAGCATGTGGCAAGCACTGGCGCAGAGGATAGCTCACTTCAAACTTTAACAGCTAAATTAAGTACTATGAAGTCTGTCCCTGCGATTTTCGGTTTAGAGGCTACCACAATAATAGTCCCAGAGGTACCGGTCACGACCTCGACGTTGACAGATCCTGCTGTCAGCCTCATCTCTGCACCAAGTGGAATGGCTCCCGCCTCTACGGACATTTTACGCACAATCATAGAAAGGGGGTCTGGGAGTGTACCAACAGAGCTGGCTCTGGCCATGATCATATTGTACAATAATTCTTCACCTCTATGAGGTCTTGCGTCGAATTGGTTCTAAGAGAATTTCCTTCGAGTTTGCCCGAATGCTTCTTGAAAATCAGATCGAGAACATTCGTCTACCGGAAGCTCGGAGCAAGCTAAGGCATATTTTACGCTAGTTTAACAGCTGGGGATATGCTTGAAGGAATTAAGGACCCTGGAGAAAGCTAGTCCGGTGGATGAGGCTTGGCTGATGTTGAGTAAACTCTTCGCTGCTCAAGAATGCGAATGGAAAGAAATGGAGGAGCAGATGGATGAGGAGGCCCGTCACTTCAATGATATCCAAGCTAGCTATCAAAGATTGGTTGATGACTCCAGAGAATCTGAGGTCATCACCAAGAATACAGAGCACGTTATAGCCAATGCTCAGGCAGCTATAGCCAAGGAGCAAGTCTTGATTCAAGTAAATGATCAGAAGTTTGTTATTAGTAGGAAAAGGCTGGAGGAGCTGGAGGCTGCCAAGAAGCGGATCCAAGAAGATCTTACTGCCTGTTTTTCCAAATTGGAATCTCTTCAAGCACGGTTAGCCACGAAGAAATTCTTGTCAGAGGAATAATTGACGGTTCAAGCTTGGGCAGAGGTTGAGAAGGCACACCAGCGTGAGATGCAACACCTCCGGAACCAGATTTACTCTTTGATTGAGCAGGATTAGCCCTTATTGTTTTGTATATTATTTTTATATCACTCCATTTATTAAATAAGAGAGTGTTTGTATCACTTTTATCATTTTGATACAAATAATAAAAGTTATCAAATTTTGTCTCATGTTTATCCCTCCTTTGTGTTTGAAAATCAAACAGACTCTTTGTTGTGTAGGAGAACGCAGTTCTTACAAACGCGGCTCTTGGCTAATGTGGAGACACAATTCTTAGCCATTTGTTGAGACATGGTTATGAGTTGTAAAGAAAAAACTCAGGCAGCACTGAGCTATTGATGAAATGCAGCCCTAAACTATATGGAAGAGGCGACTTTAAGTTGTTGAGAGACGTGGCTCTGAATTGTCGAGACGCGGCTCTGGATTGTTAAAAGATGCTACTCTGAATTGTTTGAAGGATGTGGCTCTAGATTGTTGAGAGACACAACTCTGATTCACTTGGAGGACGCGGCTCTAAATTGTTAGAGACATGGTTCTGATTCACTTGGAAGACGCGACTCTAGATTGCTGAGAGACACGGCTCTGAATTGTTTGGAGGACAAGCCTCTAGATTGTTGAGAGACGTGGCTCTGATTTGATAAAAGGGATGCAGGCCTGCACTCTTTAACTTGCTGGAGGGACGCAGCCCTCGGTTTGTAGAAGGACGCAGACTTTAAGACGCGGCCTTAAATCGTTAAGGATGAGGTCCTCATTTTCTTTAGGGGATTCAGACTTCAAAACATAGCCCTTGAAGCGTCGTTGCAGTTTATAGAGACGCGAAGATCTCACTGGATCTTTTAAGGCAAAGCCGGCGTTGGTGATTGGGGATGCATGTCGTTGGGATTTCCCAGAGCAAAAATCCACGTGTCTTTCTCAGACTGGATTTAAGATTCGCATCACGAATTAAGGCTATTAATTGGCCTTTAAGAACAGTTTTAATTTTTATGCCATTAATTAATGGCCATTAGCGAGTCTATAAATAGGCCATGAGCCTCTTAACAGTCATCCATCTTAACTGTTTTATCTTTATGGGCAGGTGCTCTGAAGAACCTTTAGGGTTCTTAGACTGTCTTCTTCTCCAAGCCTCCATCCTGAAGAACTTTCATAGTTCTTTAAATGAACCCAAAACTATGATACTTTCTTACAATCTTCTTCGATGATTATCACTGTTAAGTGATTTCAAAATCAAAAAGCATCGCCTCAGGTGTTTTCATGATCGTGTCTTGACGGATGATGTCCTCCCTCTAAACAACTCTTCTTCAGTTAGGAAATGGCCTTTGCCATAATAAAACTTTGTTTCCTTGTATCTCTTGTCATCACCGATCATAAAGAGACTGTCTCTTGATCTCTTCTTAGAACTTTTGAAACTTCTTTCTCGAAGTTTAGACAGTTGACTGAAGATCCAAGCATCCATGCTCTGTCTCTTGATTTTTCTTTGAAACCTCCAAAATAGTTAACTATCCATGCGTCCATGTTCTGCAAATGCAATCTTCACGTTAGCTGATAAAATGCGAGCTTGTAGATTATTGAGTCTCGAGTTTTCCAGACGCGAGTGTAGTGAACTCTGCGTTTTACGGTCTTAAACGTGGGCTTTGCATATAAGACTCACGTCTGGAGTTCATGACTTAGAAAGTTTTTAAGACCGCTCTTTTGAGATTCTTAGCTACGAGTGTGGTGAACTCGACGTCTTGAGATCTTAAACGTCCTTTTGACATTTTTAAACGCGAGTGTGGTGAACTCTGCGTCTTGAGGCCTTAAACGCAGGTCTCTCATATAATACCTGCGTTTGGAGCTCATGATTTGAAAATTTAAGGCCCGCGTCTGCACCTTTAATATATATGCCCCGTGTTTTAATCATCAGACGTGAGTCTAATATCGGGCTTGCATTCGGATCCATATTTTCTATCTTTGCAGAACGCGGTAAACTCTACGTCCGCTAGATTTGCATCTGGAGTTCATGACTTTAGATCCGCGTCTATGCTTTTGAATTCATGTTTTCTTTCTTTGTAGAAATTTAGTCCTCAGATTTTTTTTTCCTTCTTGCAGGTTGTGGCCATATAATTGGTGCTGGTTTTAGTGTCTTTGCCGCGTCCATTGAGGTAGACATGAAACGACCAGTTCGTTCGATTGGCGACCACTTGAGGAGTCAGAACTTCTGTCTAATGGCGAGAAGATCCGCACGGTTCTCAACACACATCAAGACATTATTGGACATGATGCACCAATAAGGTCTTGGATCCTTCTTAATCACAATGAGCAAGACACAGTTGAAGGTTACGGGAAAGAGGACATCACTAGTAAGGTCTTGGATCATCCTTTCACCAATCTTGTTCAAAGAAGTGACAATAACGAAAAACTCATGCTCATTAGATGACTTTCTAGTGGCGGAGCTTCCCATTAAGCAAAGCATAATGGCCTTGTAAAGACCCTCGCACCAATTGATCGGGTGGAATCAGAATGGTCCGGTATTTTGACCTCGAGAAACACTATTGTTCTCAAGAGGAGAAGAAGTTGATCTGTTGTTCCCGGCCACAGTCAAGAAGAAGAATTTTGTGCATCTTCAGCATTTCAAGGAGTGAGTGCAACCTTTTGCTGAGTAAGAGGGACTTCTTTGTACTTCTTTGTTATAACACTCAATCTTATTGGATAAGAGAGCGTTTTGTATCACTTTTATATTTTTGAATATCAATAAAAGTGACACTTTTTTCTGCCTTCTTATTTGTCTTGACTTCCTTTTTGCATTGAAAATCAGACAAGTGGAAGTGATTATCCTTAGTTTGCTAGAAGTGTAATATTTAACTTAATAACTCAAGGTTGGAGAATTTCATTTAAGGAATTTTAAAAAGGCCACTGTCAGAGGTGTGATATTAAACTTGACATGAGTAGAACAGGTTTTATGGGCTTGCCATCCTATGGATGAGAATGGCGAGTGAATTTTTCACTCCACAGGGGATGGTGATTGAGTCTTCATCAGAGGTTTAGTATTAACATCATCAAGACTCGGCTGAGAATTAGTGAGAACACTGTTAAAGGTGTGATATCAACCAAATAGTGAATTTAAGTGGACCCGCTATTCTATTGGCGAGAACAATAAGTAAGGATAGACCCATTAGGGATCTTTACTGTCAGAGGTGTCATAGTAACTTAACTGATTGGATTGAATTCTGTCAAAGGTGTGATATTAACTTGACAATGATGTGAGCTAGAGGTGTACTGTTAACTTTGCTCCATAAGAATTTCAGTTTCATTGGGAAAACTGAAGATACCACTGTCATAGGTGTAGTGTTGAACTTAACAGTGGGGGTAATGTTAAAGGTGTAATTTTGAACTTATCATTGGTCATCTCGACTTTGATATGGAAGCTCGTGGAAAAGTCATTGTCAAAAGTATATTCTTGAACTTAACAATGAACTGGATGCTAGAGGCATGATGTTAAACTTAGCATCGCTCGTCTCAGCTTCGATATGGAGGCCTGAGGAAAGTGACTGTCAGAGTTTAATATTGAACTTGGCAGCAACTTAATCACTGTTAGAGGTGTGATATTAAACTTAACAGTAATTTGTTAAAGGTGTAGTGTTAACTTGACAAGAGTTGATTTGCGATGTAAGCAATTTTGAGGACCTGTCATTCTATTGAGGAAAATTGACAAGTGAAGTTTGGGATTGTCAGAGATGTAGTGTTAACTTGACAATTTTGAAGACTTGTGACTCCATGTAAGGGAGCAACAAGTGAAAGTTCTTACTCGCTGGGGAGCATTGAAACTTTTCACTGTTAGAGGTGTAGTGTTAACATAGCAGTGATTGAGCTTGTGGACCTACCACTTCATGGGAGTGAATTGGTAGGGGACCTTGGTGGAGAAATAGAATAAATTGTCAGAGGTGTAATATTAACTTGACGAATCCTATTGGGGATTAACGAAAATGGCTAGCCAGAGATTTACTGTTAACGTGACTAGTCTGTGCTTATTTCGTCAGAGAAATGACACAGGTATTTTTGTGGTCCTACCAATCCGTGGAAGAGAATTGGTAGGGGATTTTGGAGGGAAAGGTGGGACCAAATCCCTTAGGATTTTTAGCAAACCCTCAGCTATCAATGGACTTGGTATGTCTTTACCAACTACCATTTGAGTTGGGCTAGCCATGTTATTTTTCTCAGCATGATGAGTTGTCGAGGACTTATGTTGGATTTAAGAGTCAACATTTTCCTCTATCCTTAGCCGTTAGAGGCGTCAGATATTCATAGATAAACTAGAAAAGAGTAACAAGGTTAAAACTGAAGTTTCACACTTTGTCTTTTCTTTGATGTTTACATCATGCATTATGATTTAACCGATGTTTGGTCGGCTAGGCAATGATCGACCGTAATGTGATCTATTAAAGAAAAGTTTTTCTTTGACGCTCTTCCAAATATCTTGAATTTTAAAGTCTTGATCAGAGGTGTAATATTAACCTGATCATGAGAAGAATCCTATTTAGGATAGTACTTCTTCAAGAATCTATCGTTGATCGACATCATGAGCGTATCACCGTCTGGGGTTATGAGACGGTATGCTCTATTCGAGTAAACTGACTCTACAAAAAATGGTGTTTCCCATTTGGGCTGAAATTTCTCTTTTGTCTTATGTGTCATCACCATGGGTCTTCTGATAGCTAAGACAATGTCATCTTTCTTGGAAAGTCTGCTCCTTGACTTTCTTGTTGAAGGCTCTAAAAATTCGAACTTGATAAAGCTCGATTTGCTGTTGAGCTTGCAGGCGTTTATCATCCAAAGCTTCTACCTCCTGGAGTCACAGTCTATACTTCTCCTCATTTGTCATCTCCATTGTCAAGGCAACGTGTAAGAGATGAGATATAGATTTCTAGTGAGAGTACGGCTTCACACCCGTATAGCAAAGAGAATGGTGTTGCTTTCGTTGGGGTTCTCACTGTTGTGCAATAAGCTCATAAGCATTCACCTAACTTATCCACCCCAGTCGCGTTGGCTTTTCGAGATGAATTTCTTGAGAAGTTTCCTGATGGTTTTGTTAAAAGCTTCTGCAAGGCCATTAGTGGCAGGGTCGTATGTCGTTGAAAATGCACTTTGGATTCTGAACTTGTTGCAGAACCTATGAAATGCTTGGTTGAAGAACTGAGGCCCATTATCATGGACAATCTATCATAGCACGCCGAAGCGGTAGACCACGTGATGTTTTATAAATTTGATCACGTCTGATGTCTTCACCTCCTTTAGAAGGATAGCCTCTGCCCACTTGGAGAAATAATCAGTTATGACTAAAATAAACCGATATCTTTTGGATGAAGGTGGGCTGATAGGACCAACCACATCCATTCCCCACATCTCAAATAGCCAGGAAGAAGTTGTAAGATGAAGATGTCCTGGTGCCTGATGAATGAAATCACCATAGATCTGACAAGCGTGGCATCGCTTATCACAAGCGATGGCGTCAGGGAACATTTTTGGCTAATAATATCTAAGTCTTCAGAGTTAATCTCCAAGTTTTGGACCAAGTTGGCAAGCCCCACACATACGGTCATGAGCCTATTTGAGTGCTTCCTGTGCCTCTTTATGTGACAAGCGGAGGAGGAGGATTCCATCATGCGATTGGCGATATAGTGTTCTCATGATCGCATAGTAGTAGAATTTAGGGGCTTTCTTTCTAATGGCAATTGCCTCTTTAGAATCATCAGGCAGAATACCGTACAATATGTAATCGATGTAAGGAAATCGCCAATCCCTGAGCTCTGGACCTACTGAAGTCTCTAAAGTTTCTTTGACTTGAAGGTTTCCTGCTGAAATCTGATCATTTTTAAGGGCGAGTTTCGGACAGTACAGGTCATGGATATAGATAAGTACTTTCTCTGTCGCTCTGGCTGGAAGAGCCAAGGAAGCGAGAGACGCCAGTGCATCTGCATACGCATTTTGCTGGCGAGATATATGGTCGATGTAGAAGTTTCTGAACTTCTCTGCCATGTGAATGGTTACATTGTGATAGAGTACTAAGTCTTCATGTCTAACTTCGTACTCCCCGCGAATCTGGTTAACGATGAGCTTTGAATCACCGTATGCTTCAAAATTTTTAACACCAATCTCATCGGCGATTTACATCTTGATCAAGAGAGCATTGTATTTTGCTACATTCTTGGAACACGGCTCAGTTAATGAGAATGCACGAGGGAGTACGTAATTCTGTCGGTACTACCCCCCACTCCTGCTATGATATTTCCTCGAGGACCCGTTCTTGATGCACCGTCGAAGAAGAGTTGTCACACCTTTCCTTCGAAAGATGTCTGGGTCAAGCAAACTTCGATGACCTAGGAGATCTTCATAAAGTTTGGCTGTCCTTGGATCTGAATGCTCAGCCAAGAAGTTTGTCACTGCCTGTCCCTTCACAGCTCTCTGTGGCAGAAATTGCATCTCATATCAGGAGAGCAATATGGCTCTTTTTGCCAATTGACCATTCAGTGATGATGGCTTCGTCATAAGCAATCTTAAAAGATTGGCTTTTGATATGACATGTATGGTTTGGCCCACCAAGTAGTGTCGCATCTTCTGGATGGTGAATACCAACGCCAAGCATTCTTTTTCGATCGGGTTGTATCGATGTTCAGCTCCGATCATTGTTCTACTCAGGTAATAGATTACATGCTTTTGTCCATGATCATTATTCTGGGCTAGCAAAGCTCCTAGATAATGATCCATAACTTGGATGTATATCAGGAAAGATTTTTCTGACACTGGAGTTGTAAGGACAAGTGGACGCGTGAGGTACCGCTTGATTTCCTCGAACGCTTATTGGCAGGCATCATCCCAGATGAATGAAACACCCTTCTTCATCAAGTTGGTGAAGGGTTGGGATCGTCTTGAGAGATTTGAGATAAACCTCGGATATAAGCCAGTCATCCTTACAATCCTCTAAGCTCTCTAAGATTCCTTAGAGGTTGCATTTCTTGGACGGCGCGGACTTTCTCTGGGTCGAGGTGGATTCCTATGGATGTTACGATAAACTAACAGAATTACCGTTGCCTACCCCTAGGAAGGATTTGGTGGGATTTATCTTCAATTGATATGCCCGCATGATATCGAATGTTGTCTTCAGACCTTCTATGTGATCGCTTTTGGTACGACTTTTCACTGCAATATCATCTATGTAGCATTCCACTGTTTTACGTATATGCTTATAGAAAATTGCATTCATGCCTCTCTGGTATGTCGCCCCCGCATTCTTCAATCCGAAGGGCATCACAGTATAGCAATACACCCCTAGTGGTGTCCTAAAGGATGTATGCTTCTCGTCATCAGGATACATCTTAATTTGATTGTAGCTAGAGAATCTGTCTATAAAGGACATCCGTTCGAATCCACACGTGTTGTCGATCATGACATCTATGATTGGAAAGGGGAACTCATTTTTAGGACACGCCTCATTTAGATCACGAAAATCAATACAAACTCGGATCTTCCCATTCTTCTTGGTGACAGGGACGATATTAGCAACCCAATCAGAGTGTTATTTTTCCTGATGAAACCAGAGTCCATAAGCTTCTTGACTTCTGACTGGATCGCTTCCATTATCTCTAGGCGAAACCATCATTGTTGTTGCTTGACAGGCCTAGCATCCGGATTGATGTTAAGGCTATGCGTAGCCACGTGAGGGTCGAACCCAGGCATATCCTTGTAGCTCCAAGTGAAAATATCTATATACTCTCGCACCAGAAATATTAAATCTTCCATCTCGAGAGGTGATAAGCTTTCGCTTATAAAGATGGGCTTAGGATTAGCTCATCTCCAAGATTAACCTAGGTTATCTTATCCTCTGTGAGTGGTTTGCGTTGTTCAAAGCGAATATCTCAGAGAATATTTAGGTGTTTGATTCAAAGATTTGTATCTGACTGGATTATTTCTTCATTTTTATCTTCTGAGTAGCTAGTTGAAATCATATTTACCGAAAGTTCTTTGAAGATGTTGCTGACACTGACATCTGACTCCCACGATGACATGCCCGACAAGTGATTATGATGTAATGACCCTTCAGACTTAAAGGCTGACGGGATTGGAGTTGACACATAGCCTAACCCCCTACGAGTTTGATGATAATAATCAGTAGCTTTCCCTTTTGGAATGAAGGATAGAAGCAGTGTTCTCCTTCATTTGCCGAAGTTCAAGCCAAGACCACTTGTTAGGACATACCCATGTTCTCCATCATTCTGAATACATTTGACTCGTAACGAGAGAACTGAGGAAGTTCAGTCTCACTTTCCGAGTCTTCGCAAGTCGTTAGTTTGAACTCCACTCTTCCAAGAAGGATCGATTTTTGACCTTTGCAGATACAATATAGGCTGCAGATACAATATAGAGAAAACTATATAGAAACTCTCTGTATTTACGATGGCATACTCTCACCGAACTATAATGAGGGTGCATCTCCTTTTATAGAGAAAATTAGGGTTACAAGTTATGAAATCGCCTAACTACCCTTGACATGTTCCCAAGTTTCACTGACTGTGAAGCTTCCAGAGTTGACCGCTTCTATGCATCTCCGGGGTAATATTCCGAGCTGCCTCACTCTCCAACTCTGGAGTGATACCAAGCTACATCTCAGAGTGATTCTGAGATACTTCTCCGATAGTGAAACTCCGATCTTGCCCAAAATGCCCAAACTCCAATCTTCACAGAGGGGGAAGCACTCAAGGATCTGTAGAGGGGACTTCTCAAAGTAATTTTGGTTCGAAGGCTCCGTCCTCGAGCCCCCGCCCCTTCCAACTCCCAAACGACCTGATCGCACATATCGATCCGCATAATGACTCTACGGAGGGTGACAAATCATCAAGGCAATAATTAGGCGGTTGTGTGGCCGTCTAGAACGGCTAACGAGCCGATCTTCTGCAACATCTCTGGACCATCTTCAAACACCAAATTGATTGAGTTAAAAAAAACTCAAACTTTTAGATCTACTCCCAACAATAACCCCTAAAACATATGTGAAATTCAATTACAGTACAAAAAAGTTTGGGTTCAGATGCGATGATTTATTTTTATTTATTTGTTTATTTGAACTTAGATGAGATCCAATTCATCATGAATTACTAGTATGCATTGTTGCAATCATTGATCACTCATTTAGTAGTTATATGGGTTTCATCCCATGAGCAGCCTAACCGCTTACCCACCCCAGAATAGATGGTAGAGACCTTACTATTTCTTTGAAGCTCCTTCCTACTCGTTACACTTTTATATTAAACTATGAAGTGTTGGTATATCTAACTCCACCCTCTTCCAACGACTTGGAGTATTGAGAACCAAGATTCATTTTCTCAAAGAAATAAAAATAGTGGACGTGTTTGATTCTGAGTCAAACACTTTGTTAAAAAATAGAATTCTTACAATTGAAAAAAAGGACACCTTTGCCTTGCAAAGTGACAACTAAAATTTACAAAACTAAAGCATACTAAATCTTGAACAAGACTAAAATGATCTACATTTGTTTCCACATGGCTCACACTATACACTCCTATTCTCAACAGCGGACGCTAGATATTTTTTCAGTGTGAGCGTAAATGTAATAAGAATTTCAGCGTGGACATAATGTAATAAGAGAAAAAACAAAAAGGAAAAAAATTTCACCGAAAACTTGAACATGTTTTTATAAGTTACCACTTGAGATAGAGCTCTAAAATATCTTTATTCTAGTAAGAATAATCTAAAAACAAGAGATCATATAAAAAAATTTCAAATTATATATACTACTCCATATATTTTATAAAATCTAGTGTGAGTATTCGCCCGCACGTGTATGTGGATCCGCGCTTGCCCACTCTCTATCTAAGAGGTTGAATAGGTGACTTGAAAGGCAATTTAAGTGCCCAATGATGTGGAAGAAACTCTTTTGTTTTTCCTGTCATGTTTGTTTTGTTTATTTCATTGTAAATGGGTTTGTATAATTTTAAAGATGAGATGTCCCATTGAGTTGGGTTGGGTTGCTTTCAAACACCAAACATATCTAATGCAGATCTCAATATTATGTTTTCTCTGGGCTGCTTCCATTTCTCTAAGTGGTTTGACTTAAATACTAACAAACATGATCTCTTGATGATGGAATAGAATCTGCCCCCAGAGTTCACATGTAATTACACTCTGATTTTTCTAATTGGTTTGACTTAAATACAAGTAATCATTTTCTAATCTGTTATTAATCCAGTGCTTAAAGGTTGCATGGATCTTAATTTGAACCATTTTTTTAGAGTAAACAGTGAACCTATAAGACCTCCACATTTCATTTAAAAAATTTCACGAAACAACCCAACAAGTAGTTCATAAATACACGCTTCCTCCTTAGCTACGAAGCTAGTGCACGCACAGGCGGCGCCAGAGGATAAAAACAAACGTAAAACATATACGACAAGCAAAGAAACACCAACACAACCAACCCTCATTGATACAAAATACAATACAAGCCTGTGGCAAAACAGGTTGAAAACCTGGACAAAAACCAAGGAGTGTGATGTGTCGACGATCACATGAAGTTCGAGTCGCTGTCGTGCCCCCTACCCTGTGTCTCCTCTAAGATGCTATCAGAGACTTTCTCTTTCTGCGTCTGCACCAGTACATGCTCAGCCGTCTCCCTAGAGGTACCTGCACGGAGAGTTGTTTCTGAATAGTTAACAAAAGATTTTGATTTGCAACTTGTTAATCAAAAGAAAGGAGGAAAGTCAAATGAGCTCTGCTTCAGTATTAAAATATGCATGTTAACACAAACTCAGTGGCAAATCCCAAGAAATACCTTAGGGAGAAATTACTTAAGGACCTCCATTCAGTTCCATGACAACTTAGTTACTGGAATTACACAATATTCATAAAAAACATTATAGGATCATTTCTATAACTTGCAACTTCCAACCTATTCTCAATCTATCCAATATTTCCTTCTTTTCTTTTCTTTTTTTTAGTAAGATTATGTAGCCTGTTAACAAGTAGATTTGAATTTCAAGCCTCTTAACACACTGTAAAAAAAAAAAAAAATTGAGAGTGAGTTGTGAGGAGTCTCATATTTAAATTCGATCATGACTTAATTTTCAAAAAAAAAAAAACACTTTTTTGCTACATAAGTCAGTTTGCATATCGTAAATGTGTAAGATCTACGATGTTTCTCATGTTAGGAATTTCATTTAAAGTATCGTGCATAACATTGCTTGATCAATTGTTAGGAATATCTTTGCATGCTTTTAATCCGAGTTGATTCTATTATGGTAGATGTTTACAGTTAGCCAGTGATCTAAATGGCTACTATTGAGACAGTGGTTTCTCTACTTTTTCAAGAGCTAGCCCTATTTGACTACTTGTGTATGTATAATATTGTGGGTAATAAACATTACTTTCTTTCTTCTTTTTTAAAAAAGACTTGTAAGCATAAACCATAGCCTAATAGTGAAAAAAAAGAATCTGATTATTATAACACAGGCAAAGAAGCCCCCGTGTGGAGAAAAATCAATATTTGTGCCACACCAATCAAAATGATCAGTGAGTTTACACAAGTTACTAGTAGCTTCTATAAGCAACCTATGTACAACAGGAATGGATGTTCATGAACTGTGAGATGAACCGAGGGCCTATTTGGTTGTCTGTAAGTGCAAGTTGTAAGTGTGAAATTATTTTACTTAAAGGTCTGTTTGGTTTGCTGCAAGTGCAAAGCTCACTTGTAGCAAATGATTTGCTAGTGTTTAGTTGAGATGGAGACTGGAATTGATTTTGCAAATCCACTTGCAGCAATGTGGGCTACAATTCAGGCTTTTTTATAACTACAACTTTGGGTTGCAATATTTTTTTGGAGAATGTAAATTTTATTTATCAACCATATATACAGAGATAAAGCCAAATTGGCTATACAGCTTTAGTCGACTAAGCCAGTAAGACATGAACCAAGTCGACTATATCAGGATCCTAGTCGACTTAACTTGCTACAAGTCGACTAATCACAATGTCAAGTCGACTTACAATTTACACCGGATGTATCCGTCTTCTCTGTTGACACAGGAGTCGACTATTCCAAAAAGAATTAGTCGACTATATATGCACCAAGTCGACTAGGTCAGAAAGCCTAGTCGACTATACTTGCACCAAGTCGACTAACCACAAAGTTAAGTCGACTTAAATTTTGATCTGGATGTATCCGTCTTCTCTGTTTCCACAGGAGTCGACTATTCCCAAAAATTAGTCGACTAAACATGAATGAAGTCGACTAGAAATCCCTATTAGTCGACTAAAACTGCTGATAGCCCATATTTCTGTCATAATTCCAGACCCCTCAAAAATTCACAGTGGCATTAGGATCCAAAGTGAATACAGTCCTATAGATGTGCAGTTTAATCTTGAATACAGTAGAACCCACCTCCTGGGCCTTGCCTTCAAAAATTTTCATATTGCGGGCATTCCAAATATAATAAACAGTACAAGCAAGGGCCACCTTTTTAGCTTTTGCTTTTCCATTGGAGCCCTTCGCCTCCTTCTTTATCCACTTAAGAGCACTAGAGATAGTTGACATCCCCAAGAGATACCCAGCCAGTCTCTATGTATCTCCAAACCATAGCAGAGAAGGAACATTGAAAGAATAGATGATCTGCCGATTCCTTATTACCAACACAGAGGCACACGATTCCTCAATCTGAAGAAAGGTCATCTGTCTTTTGTAGGTAGCCTCTTCTGCACTGCAAGTCAAAGAGTAAAAGCATGCTTTGGTGTGACATACGAATTCCAAACTGCGCTTGTCCAAGCTAGCCTGGAAACTTATATCTGAAAAAACTCATATCCGAGCGATATGCACATCCGCTCTCCTACCGCCCAAGAGGATAACCTCCTCTTCGCCGCCTCAACCGACCCTTCTACAAGGCATATTTTGTCACGTATCGCAAACTAGCCTCTTAAGCAATGGCGAATCATCTCTTAAGCAATGGGTTGCAAATTTATTTTGTTGCAAGTGGGAGATGAGAAAAATTGATGTTCAGCTGACCCTTCATTTCCCACTATCCCCTCTCTCTCAGTAATCTCTCTCTCTCTCTGTCTCTCTCTCTCTCTCTTAGAGGGATCTAGCTGCAACTCTCTCTCTCTCTCTCTCTCTCTCTCATTACGCCTTACCTCCTTTGGTAGTTAGCGAGTGGATCAAAGGGCAGCAACAAATGACAACGCGGTAGCAGATGTAGCAGCGATCCACATGCACGGTGGGGGCTTAGCCCTAGATTCACCCCTCAATTTTGGGGACGGCGCGGATGTGATCGACGGTGGTCGCGATGGAGACGATGTCAGTGGTGCTAGGTTGTTTGTGGAGGAAAGAAGAAGGAGAAGAAGAGGGGGAGAAGGAGAAGAGGAGAAAGGACAAAAGGAGGTGGAGAAGGAGAGAGGCGGTGGTCATGGCTGCTAACACGTTTGTGGGCGAAGGCAACGCGACAACCGGGCTTGCGCTCGCGAGGAACAAGGGAGCAGAAACTGTAACACCCCGCTCCCGGAATACGTACTTAGTTGCGTATTCAGATTTTTTGATCGTATTTTTCGATTTACTTCCTATATTTGTTTTGTATTATGAATTCTTTATATGATAGTTTGTCTTGGATTGGATTCGTGGACTCGGAGTCAGCCCTAGTCTGAACCGAGGGCCCGATCCTAGGGTATTACTCGATTTGGTCATTCTGGTATTCCGATTTAACCGATTTCAGTTTTAAACATCGTTTTCCAATATTTTAGATTTTTTATGATTTTCTGGAATTTTCCTGAATTAATTGAAAATCTTCAAAACCGGTGGTCGACCAGTGCCGCTGATCGATTCCCGGATTTTTAATTACAAACCGATTGGAATTACTAGAAGGGCCTTTAGACATTATTTCTTAAAATCACATTTTCTATCTAAATACTTTTTCTGAGGATTTTATGAATTTATGAAAATTCCACCGGATTCGGTATCGGCCAGTATCGCTGGTTGATTCCAGGATTTTTAGTTTACAATTGGAAATGAATTTCTGAATTCCGCTTTCACTTTATTTCTTAAAATCATATTTTCTTCTTTAATACATTTTCTGGATTTTTCAGAATTTATCAAAAATCGGCCGACCCGGTGTAGACCGGTATCGGCGGTTGACTCGGATTTTTAATTTAAAAATGGGATTTTATTTCTGAAAACCGATTTCATATTATCCTCAGGATGATGTTTTCTACGTCTGGGTATTTTGGGGATTTTTCTGGAACAGTCGATATTTCGCGGCCATATTATAATATTATTATTTTTCCAATCTTTCTTTTCTTCTTTCTTTCCTTTCTTTTCTCCCACCTAATCCAGCCCACACCCCCACGTGGGCGACACCACACCCCATTTACTTCTCTCCCATCACCATCCCTATCACACTCTCTCCTTTTCTTTTTCTTTTCTTTCTCTTTTCTTTCCCTCCATTTCTTTTCTCTTTTCTCTTCTTCTTCATTTCCTCCTCCTCCATCTGAGCGCACCAACCACCACCCAGCCGACCCAACTCCGGCCACCAACTCCGGCCACCAACTCCGGCGAGCCTCCTCCTCCTCCCTCCTCTTTTTTCCTTTACTTTCCTTTCTTTCCTTTTCTTTTCTTTCCATTTTCCTCTCCTCCCCTTAGATCCGGCTCGGCCCCACATCACCGCCGACCTCCTCCCTCCTCCGGCGCCCCGGCGTGGGCAGGCCGCCGCCGGCGGTGAGCCGGCGGCCTTGGGCGCGGCCAGGGGGCCTCTTGGCCCCCTGTGCACTTCTGTTGAGGGGGCAACAGCCCCCTCCTTTTCTTGGGGTGGCCGGCGCCACCCCAGTTGGGGCGCCGGCGGCGGTGTGCCGGCGGCCGTGGGCGGCCAGGGGGCCCACCTGGGCCCCCTGTGCGTGGCTGAGGGGGGGCAACAGCCCCCCTCTCTTCCTCTCTGTTGAGGGGGCAGCGGCCCCCTCTTTCCTCCCTCTCCTGGGGAGTGGCCGGCGCCACTCCCCTCCTTGCCGGGCCCGGCGCCGCCCGGCGCCGTCACCTGGCCGGCGGCCAGGTCTTCCAGGGCCCACGGCCCCGTGGGCCCTCCTCGTGTGGAGAGGGGCTGCGTGAGCAGCCCCTGTTCTCTCTCTCCCTGGGTCTGAATTCTCTCTCTCTCTCTCTCTCTCTCTCTCTCTCTCTCTCTCTCTCCTGCCTTCATTTCTCTCTCTCTCTCTCTCTATCTCTCTCTCTCTCTCTCTCCTGCCTTCATCTCTCTCTCTTGGACCTCTCACTCTCTCTCCTGAGTCTCTCTCTCTTCCTGGTTCCTCTTCCTGTTCGTCTTCTCCATTTGGAAAATGACTCTTATCAGGGCCGGCCCCTCCTTTGGATTGGGGCCGCGTTCTCCTCCGTTGGCAAGACTTAGGGCCGGTACCCTCCTTTTGGATTGGGGCCGAACTTCCTTCGTCGGGCGCAGCAAAGGAATCACCTTTCCTCCTCTCTGTTTGTTTCCTAACGCGGGTCTCGAACCTCGCGTTTGGGGCTCCTACGCAACGCGAACCCCGCGTCTGTGATTCTGCGTCTGCTATCCCGCGACGCGAAACCCGCGGTCTGTGATTCCTGCGTCTGCTATTCCCGCGACGCGACTCTCGAGTCTGTGATCGCCGCGTCTGCTATTCCCGCGACGCGACTCTCGCGTCTGCGACCCCCGCGTCTCACTTTCCAAACCCGCGTCTCTTTGTGCACTCTCTCCTTTCATATGCTTCTCTCTCTAGGCTTCTTACTCTTTCTCTCTCCTCTTCACTTTCTCTCTCCTCATATTATATATTATTTTATGGTGCGTGCGCGAGTTCCCTGGATTTCAGAGTTTTTGGCATTCTGGTGATTTAGGCGAGTGTTCTCGCTCTCGCCTCCATTTGGGTTTCCCGCTTCGTCGGGTCGACATGTATTTTATTTCATGTTTTCTTGTATTATGTATTGGGCTGAGTCCCCGTATTTGTGTATGGCCGAGTGCCAATGACTGGACATGTATTGCTCTGTGACGAATGCTTGTACTAGGGTAGTTTACTTCTTGTACTCATACCATGCCTGTGCCTGTGATGTATTCTACTGCTTCATACCATGCGTGGCCGATCCTTCAACCTCCGGTCACTCACTATCTCGAAAGAGACGTGATTGGGACCGTCAGGTTTCTCTGGACCCTTCAGCCTCCGGTCACTCACTATCTCGAAAGGGATGTAATTGGGACCGTCAGGTTTCTCAGCTCCGTCTGGTGAGCATATTTAGCGCTCAGTGCTTTATTCACTAAATTCGTTTAGGCGAGTTGCTGCCGGATTTTCTACTCGTATCCTAGACGAGTATCCCGGTAACCTCGCAGAGCGCATTAGTGTCTAAACTCTGTTCGCTGCCTGTGCCTCCAGCTTGTTCAGCTCCGCCTGGTTATCATGATCAGCGTTCAGCGCTTTACCACTAGATTCGTCTAGGCGAGTTGCTGCCGGATTTACCGCTCGCACTTCAGTCGAGTCTTCCGGTAACCTCGCCAGACGCTCCAGTGTTAAATACTGTTTGTTGTTGTACTTCCAGCTTGCTCAGCTCCGCTACTATTCTATCACATGCCATGTATTTACCTGATATCTTAACACTTACCGTGCCATTACTTCATACCTGTCATTTACATGTTACTATTTAACACATGTATATCACCTGCCAACTGGTTTGTTATCACCTAACATCGGACATGCTACTACCTTGGCAAGACCCCTTGTTATGAATGACTTACCACCGGACTAATATCTATCTCTTGACATGACTGGTTACCTGTCTAATATCTCCATCTTGTCATGCTATCACTTGACACCCGGCATGATATACTTGACTCTCATGATTATCACGATAACGGGAATGATGACCTGACATCTTGCTTACAAACTTGATATACATTATAGTACGAACCAGTACTCCTGAGATGCATGTATTCCTGACTTGTTCTTGCTCATTCCCGGAATCTGATAATCATCTAATAAATCATAAAAGGAACAACTTGCATCGGGTCGGGGGAAACATGCGGCTATCAATATGTGTTCGTGTTTACAGTGGTATTAGGCATGTTGTGCAACTAAAATTTCCGGTCTGACCTGTGGGCCTCCAGGCGACCGAGGGGAGTGCTGGCTCCCTCCTTCCTGGTACCATCATGATAAGGGCATACATAAGTCCCTCCTGTAGCCTTGCGGCTGGTTCCGTCACCAAGCAACGGAACAATCCTGGGCCGTGGTCCGGGTATGTACGGGACCCACTGTAAACATAGTTCGTTGATACCCCCGCTGGTTTCCAATAACAACCTTGCTTTACTCGGATATGGATTTATGTGTGCTGGGACGCTAGTTCACATAGCTAGATATCAGGGTAAGACGAGTAATAATAAAGTGTCAAGATAATAACCGGCTCTTAAGTTGTAAGTAGAGGTATGTGGAATGGGACGCATACTGAAGCCTGCGACTTAAACGGCTATGAATCTGTGATATGCCTTACCATATTTGCTTGTCCGGGATTTTACTTCGGATTTTCGGCTTTATGAGTATTATAGCATTAACTGCTCATACTCTGTTTTACCCCTTGTATCTGCCTGCCTCCTGTTCATTATCTTATCATGCCCTGAGTGCAGTCTGGTTGTATGTGCTTGGATTATGGTGACATGAGACAAAGGTATATAGATGAGGGTTTCCTTGTTTGGATTATTCCTTCGACGTACTAGTCTTATGGAGCCGTGATCTGAAACCATACAATCAGATTTGCTCGTCCTCGGCTTTATTTGGTTTTATCGCTTTACATATACTTACCCTTGCTCGCCACTTGGCTTTTGCTTCACCACTCGCCTGGGGAGTTTCATCTGACTCCCCTGGATCCTCATGTCCAGGTCATGGAGCTTGGAGCGTGTGGATTCTCCCTGTTGCTGATCAGAGTGGCGCAGCGGTAGCGTGGATCTCTAACGGACCATTCAGAGCTCCATTCTTCCGGACCCCCCTGTGTGCCTCTCGAGTTTTCCTTTTATAAACTCGTGAGTGCCTTTTGTACTGTTCATACTTGTACATCTCTTTGTAATCTCGCAATTGCGCATATCAGTGATGTAATATTCATGTAATATTGGATCACCTCTGGTGATAACTTTGTAATTGTACTCATATGTTGAAATGTGTAATGCACCACTTGCTTCCGTACTCTGATTCTTGCCTGTACTGATGCTTAGCGTATATACGTGAGGGTATTTCTGACCTGCGTATATACGTTGCAGTAACGTCTCCGTACCCGCCGGACCGGGGCGTTACAGGTTGGTATCAGAGCTTAGGCTCTCACCTCCTCAGTACGTCCAGACGGCAAATTAATGGTAAAGAAATTTGCAACTGGAATGCATGAGTCCTGGTTATACAGTCCAACTACAAGTACAGAGTTATCTATTTTTCTTGATCATCTTTCCTTTGATTCCTAATCTTTCCATCCTTCCCCTGTTTGGTTTTTCGAAGCTTTATACCAACTTAAGATATGGATATACTAGAGAGGTAGTGGCTGGTTCTGGATGAAGCTATGAGATGATCTCTTCGGCCAACTCTATGAAGCTCGGGTATTCTCAGGATTGATCTCGAACGGGTTATCTTTCAGAAGTCAGTAGTCGGAATTCTCTACGGATATTCTATATTCTCGGCTATATCTTTCAGAGTGATTGATGCCTGGTATTCGGAATTCTTAATTATCGGTCTTCTTTATTATGCTCAGGACTATCAGGGTTTTCTTTATCTTTAGTGCTGGCTCATTCTCAAAGTGATACTAAGTATGCAGTACAGCTGAAATTTTATTGCTAAGCTGTGTTATCAGTCAGTATTATTCGGCATTGTTCGAAGATTTATACAGCCGAAGTGCAGAAGATTTCTATATTCTGGTTATTGATCAGTCAACTTGAGGGCCCTACCTATAGTGCTTCATATCTTAAGTGGTATAATTCCCGTTCTTGCTCCTTGTGTTCAATTTACCCCTTATCGAAATTGCGAGGACGCAATTTTTGTAAGGTGGATGGATTGTAACACCCCGCTCCGGAATACGTACTTAGTTGCGTATTCATATTTTTCGATCGTATTTTCGATTTACTTCCTGTATTTGTTTTATATTATGAATTCTTTATATGATAGTTTTGTCTTGGATTTGGATTCGTGGACTCGGAGTCAGCCCTAGTCTGAACCGAGGGCCCGATCCTAGGGTATTACTCGATTTGGTCATTCTGCTATTCCGATTTAACCGATTTCAGTTTTAAACATCGTTTTTCAATATTTAGATTTTCTATGATTTTCTGGAATTTCCTGAATTAAATTGAAAAATCTTCAAAACCGGTGTCGACCAGTACCGCTGACCGATTCCCGGATTTTTAATTTACAAACCGATTGGAATTACTAGAAGGCCTTTAGACATTATTTCTTAAAAATCACATTTTCTATCTAATACTTTTTCTGAGGATTTATGAATTTATGAAAATTCCACCGGATTCGGTATCGGCCAGTATCGCTGGTTGATTCCAGGATTTTTAGTTTACAATTGGAAATGAATTTCTGAATCCGCTTTCACTTATTTCTTAAAATCATATTTTTCTTCTTTAATACATTTTCTGGGATTTTTCAGAATTTATCAAAATCCGGCGACCCGGTGTAGACCGTATCGGCGGTTGACTTCCGGATTTTAATTTAAAAATGGGATTTTATTTCTGAAAACTGATTTCATATTATTCCTCAGGATGATGTTTTCTACGTCTGGGTATTTTTGGGGATTTTTCTGGAACAGTCGATATTTCGCGGCATATTATAATATTATTATTTTTCCAATCTTTCTTTTCTTTCTTTCTTTCCTTTCTTTTCTCCCACCTAATCCAGCCCACACCCCCACGTGGGCGACACACACCCATTTACTTCTCTCCCATCACCATCCCTATCACACTCTCTCCTTTTCTTTTTCTTTTCTTTCTCTTTTCTTTCCCTCCATTTCTTTTCTCTTTTCTCTCTTCTTCATTCCTCCTCCTCCATCTGAGCGCACCCAACCACCACCCAGCCGACCCAACTCCGGCCACCAACTCCGGCGAGCCTCCTCCTCCTCCCTCCTCTTTCTTTCCCTTTACTTTCCTTTCTTTCCTTTCTTTTCTTTCCATTTTCCTCTCCTCCCCTTAGATCCGGCTCGACCCCACCATCACCGCCGACCTCCTCCCTCCTCCGGCGCCCCGGCGTGGGCAGGCCACCGCCGGCGGTGAGCCGGCGGCCTTGGCGCGGCCAGGGGGCCTCTTGGCCCCCTGTGCACTTCTGTTGAGGGGGCAACAGCCCCCTCCTTTTCTTGGGTGGCCGGCGCCACCCCAGTTCGGGGCGCCGCCGGCGGTGTGCCGGCGGCCGTGGGCGGCCAGGGGGCCCACCTGGGCCCCCTGTGCGTGGGCTGAGGGGGGGGGCAACAGCCCCCCTCTCTCCTCTCTGTTGAGGGGGGCAGCGGCCCCCCTCTTCCTCCCTCTCCTGGGGAGTGGCCGGCGCCACTCCCCTCCTTGCCGGCGCCCGGCGCCGTCACCTGGCCGGCGGCCAGGTCTTCCAGGGCCCACGGCCCCGTGGGCCTCCTCGTGTGGAGAGGGGCTACGTGAGCAGCCCCTGTTCTCTCTCTCCCTGGGTCTGAATTCTCTCTCTCTCTCTCTCTCTCTCTCTCTCCTGCCTTCATTTCTCTCTCTCTCTCTCCTGCCTTCATCTCTCTCTCTCTCTTGGACCTCTCACTCTCTCTCCTGAGTCTCTCTCTCTCTTCTGGTTCCTCTTCCTGTTCGTCTTCTCCATTTGGAAAATGACTCTTATCAGGGCCGGCCCTCCTTTTGGATTGGGGCCGCGTTTCCTCCGTTGGCAAGAATTAGGGCCGGTACCCTCCTTTTGGATTGGGGCCGAACTTTCCTTCGTCGGGCGCAGCAAAGGAATCACCTTTCCTCCTCTCTGTTTGTTTCCTAACGCGGGTCTCGAACCTCGCGTTTGGGGCTCCTACGCAACGCGAACCCCGCGTCAGTGATTCCTGCGTCTGCTATTCCCGCGACGCGAACCCCGCGTCTGTGATTCCTGCGTCTGCTATTCCCGCGACGCGACTCTCGCGTCTGTGATCGCCGCGTCTGCTATTCCCGCGACGCGACTCTCGCGTCTGCGACCCCCGCGTCTCACTTTCCAAACCCGCGTCTCTTTGTGCACTCTCTCCTTTATATGCTTCTCTCTCTAGGCTTCTCACTCTTTCTCTCTCCTCTTCACTTTCTCTCTCCTCATAATTATATATTATTTTATGGCGCGTGCGCGAGTTCCCTGGATTTCAGAGTTTTCGGCATTCCGGTGATTTAGGCGAGTGTTCTCGCTCTCGCCTCCATTTGGGTTTCCCGCTTCGTCGGGTCGACATGTATTTTATTTCATATTTTCTTGTATTATGTATTGGGCTGAGTCCCCGTATTTGTGTATGGCCGAGTGCCAATGACTGGACATGTATTGCTCTGTGACGAATGCTTGTACTAGGGTAGTTTACTTCTTGTACTCATACCATGCCTGTGCCTGTAATGTATTCTACTGCTTCATACCATGCGTGGCCGATCCTTCAACCTCCGGTCACTCACTATCTCGAAAGAGACGTGATTGGGACCGTCAGGTTTCTCTGGACCCTTCAGCCTCCGGTCACTCACTATCTCGAAAGGAATGTGATTGGGACCGTCAGGTTTCTCAGCTCCGTCTGGTGAGCATATTTAGCGCTCAGTGCTTTTGTAACGCCCCGATCCTGCGGGTACGGAGACGTTACTGCGACGTATATACGCAGGTCAGAAATACCCTCACGTATATACGCTAAGCATCAGTACAGGCAAGAATCAGAGTACGGAAGCAAGTGGTGCATTATACATTCCAACACATGAGTACAATTACAAAGTTATCACCAGAGGTGATCCAATATACATGAATATTACATCACTGATATGCGCAATTGCGAGAATACAAGGAGATGTACAAGAGTAAACAGTACACATGCACTCACGAGTTTACAAAAAGAAAACTCGAGAGGCATACAAGGGGGCCTAGAAGGATAGAGCTCTGGGCGGTCTGCTAGAGATACACGCTACCGCTGCGCCACTCTGATCAGCAACTGGGGGAAACCACACGCTCCAAGCTCCAGGACCTGGACATGAGGATCCAGGGGAGTCAGATGAAACTCCCCAGGCGAGTGGTGAGGTAAAAGCCAAGTGGCGAGCCAGGATGAGCACAAGTGTGTATACAGGTATAGCAGGTATGAAAGGTATAACATAATCATCATAAAACAGGAAATCCGATATAAAAACCCGATTACGAGCAAAACAGATTGTATAAGCTTAGGTCACGGTTCAATGAGAGTAGTACATCGAAGGAATAATCCAAATAAGGAAACCCTCATCTATATACCTTCATCTCATATCATCGAAATCCAAGCACATACAACCCGAGTTACAAAGTGGTCATAACAGGAACACATAACAGGCATAACAGGAGTACATAACGGGAGTCATGACAGGAATCATAACAGGAGTCCATAACGGGCATAACAGGAATCATATCAGGCATAACAGGAGCACATAACGGGAGTCATAACAGGAATCATAACAGGAGTCTATGACGGGGCATAACAGGAATCATATCAGGCATAACAGGAGCACATAACGGGAGTCATAACAGGAATCATAACAGGAGTCTTTTATTTTTATTACTCGTCTGACTCATATATCTAGGTATGTGTCCTGGTGTACATCCCGACACACATACATCCATATATAAGCAAGCCGAGGGTTGTTACCGGAAGCAGATGGAGAACTGATAGCACTTCTTATAGTAGTTCCCGTACACCGGGGACCAGTTTGAGGGCCCTAAGTCCCCCTAACACGCAACTCCTGAGGCCTTAAATCCCCCTAACACGAACCGTCAGTATTTTATTCCATTACTATAAGCAAGGTATCATTCCGGCATCCATCACTTCCTCCCATTCCCTGTGCAAGTTGTCCTTTTTATAGCTTGTTAATATTATCAGATTACGGGAATGAGTAGGATCATAACTTGTCATAACAGGAATCATAACGGAATCATAACGGGAATCATAACAGGCATAACTGGAGTACATAACAAGGATCAGGTACTACATTCCCGTAATGTGATAATCATGAGGAAAGAGTTAATCATAACATGTATCAGGTTTTGTCAAGCCAAAGACAAGTGTTCATGACCGTGGGATAACATGAGTTAGTGTCAAGTAGTAGCATGCCAGGTGTTAGATGATAACACATCAGTTGACAGGTGATATACATGTGTTAAATAGTAGCATGTAAATGACAAGTATGAAGTAGTGGCATGTAGTAAAGCAGTAGCTGAGCACAACCAAGCGGAGCTGAAGACCTGACGGTCCCAATCACTTCCCTTTCGAGATAGTGAGTGACCGGGGGCTGCACTGAGAAACCTGACGGTCCCAATCACTTCCCTTTCGAGATAGTGAGTGACCGGAGGTTAAAGGCTGAGAGACCTGCAATGTTAGTACCACATGTAATACCCCGTTCCCAGAATACGTACTTAGTTGCGTATTCAGCTTTTCGATCGTATTTTTCGATTTACTTCCTGTATTTGACCGATTTCAATTTCAAATATCATTTCTAATATATTAGATTTATATGATTTTCTGGATTTTTCCTGAATTAAAATGAATTTCTTCAAAAACGGTGTCGACCAGTGTCACTGATCGATTCCCGAATTCTTAATTCTCAAACAGTTAGGAATTTCTAGATGGTCCTTTAGACTTTTTTCTTAGAATCATATTCCCTACTTAAATACTTTTTCTGAGAATTTTATGAATTTATGAAAATTCCAACGGAGTCGGTAGTTAACTGATTCCGGGATTTTTAGTTTTAAAACTATAAAGTATTTCTTAAAAAGGATTTCACTATTAGTCTTCATATATTATTATTGATTTTGGTGAAATTTATGAGTCGTTCCGAGATACTTGAATTTCGGACGATTTCGGTATTTTCCGAAATGTTTTCCGTATCTTAGACTTAAAACCCAGGAACCTGTGTTTCCGATATTTTCATTTTGGAGATCAAGAAAATATCTTCATTATATAATTTCTTTTCTTTTTCCTTTTCCTTTTTCTTTCCTTCTTTTCCTTCCACCAAATTCCAAAAAATATCTCTTCCAAAATATCTTCTCCTCCAAAATATCCCCATTAATGCCTCTCTTTTTCTCTCTCTTCCATGGCCGGCCACCATTGGCCAAGGGAGACACCTCATCTTCCCTTTTTTACACAAAACCCCTCTCAATTTCTTTAATTGCATCTCCTTTACAAAAATCAAACCCTATTTAAACAAATCCTTTACATTTTTATTTCTTCTTCACTTTCCCAAGAAATCAACCTTTACAAAATCCTTCTCCATCTCCAACTCAAACCCTAACTCCAAAGCAACACCTAGGTCTTCATCTCCATCCCAAGCAACCACCACTTCGTTGGATTGGGATCGTCCGCAATATCGTCGAGGATCACTTTGGTGCTTTTCGTCGACCTCGATCTCTTCGAACGTGTAAAGCTTCACACAACCGTTCGAAGTGAGTATTTTTACTCACCAAGACTTTATAAATTCCTATTGAAATTGTGCCTTCATATATTGTACACATATGACATCAAAATCACATTTTTAACCATCAAACACCACCACCAGAAAATCTGTTCTGTTACTGTTTTTCCCACGATTAGTCGACTTAACCTAGGGACCAGTCGACTAACCCACCTTAGCTGAAACTTAACCTTTTCTGATTTCACAGTTTTAGTCGACTAAGCCATATTATCAGTCGACTAGACCCCCTAGTCGACTATATTTTAACCTAGTCGACTAATCTTTCCCTGGACCAGAAAACACCAACTCTCGGTTCCAGTCGACTCATCCAAAATATTAGTCGACTTAGGACCCCTAGTCGACTACCCATTCCTCCCTAGTCGACTCCTGTTTTCCTGAAATAAAACATCAACTCTCTGTATCACAGACTTAGTCGACTTAAGTATCCGTTAGTCGACTAGTAGTTCCCTGTTAGTCGACTACCCTTACAACCCTAGTCGACTAACTTCCCTGAAACAGAACCCAACTCTCTGTTTCCCAGTTTTAGTCGACTCATCCAGACTAGTAGTCGACTTAAGACCCCTATTAGTCGACTAACCCTTCCACCTAGTCGACTAATTCTGACTGTTTGACTTAGTTGATTCTGTTCTGAATTTGGATCTTATTGTTGATACATGTGTGGCATATTATTCTTGTTCATGCTTTATAACTGGTATTACATGACATATTACTTCATGACTTGTTATTGTACATTATCACTCCATAACTTGTTAAATAGTGAATATCACCATTTATCATGCCATCACTTGAACCAAGCATGATACACTTGACTTTTGTATAAAATGGACCAACTTACATATGGGTCGGGGGGAAAACATGCGGATATCGATATGTGTTCGTGTTTACAGTGGCTTTTAGGAATGTTGTGCAACTCATGTTCCGGTCTGACCTGTGGGCCTCCAGGGGACCGAGGGAGTGCTTGCTCCCTCTATTACTGGTACCATCATGTTAAGGGCATACATAAGTCCCTCCTGTTTAGCCTAGCGGCTGGCTTCCGTCACCAAGCAACGGAACAATCCTGGACCGTTATCCCGGGCATGTACGGGGTCCACTGTAAACATAGTTCGTCGATACAACCGCTGTGTCCAATAACAACCTTGCTTTACTAGGATATGGATCTATGTGCTCTGGGACGCTGGGTCACATAGCTAGATATCACAGTAAAACAAGTAATAATAATAAGACGTCAACTGTAGATTTATTGTATTTAGGATTTTATTTCCTCATGCTTTTCATACTTTTAGTTGATATTCCTTATAACTGTTCCATCTTTCCTTATTCATGTCCCTTAGCCACTTGGCTATAGTTTGTTTATTGTTATATGTCTTGACTCCTTGGATTTGCACATTCAGATTCCGAAGCTGGAACGAAGTGGAGCCATCCACAGAGGACCAAGCTTACCTTAGTGAGCAGGCGGATTAGTTCCACTCCCCTCGTGCCAGACTCCTCCTTTTTGACTCACGGGACCTCCATCCTACTCGTGAGCCTTTTTGTATACATATTGTATATTACTCTTTTGGACTTGGTTATGATGTAATACACATGTAATGTGTAATACTTTATGATATCCTGTGATAACTTTGTATGTGTATATCTTGAGTTGGCATATGTATGATTACCACGCTTTGTCGTACTCTGATCTTTATTGTACTTTTATGCTTAGCGTATATACGTGGGGGCAATTTATGACCTACGTATATACGTCGCAGTGACGTCCCCGTATCCGTGGGGTCGGGGCGTTACACCACATGAACAAGAATTAACTACCATAATACAAGCATTCGTCACAGAGCAATACATGTCCAGATATTGGCACGCGGCCATACACAATACAGGGACTCAGCCCAATACAAATACATGAAAACAAGAAATAAAATACATGTCGACCCGACGAAGCGGGGAAACCCAAATGGAGGCGAGAGCGAGAACACTCGCCTAAATCATCGGAAAGCGAAGAGTCTGGAATCCATGGAACTTGCGCACGCGCCAATAATATAATATAATATAAATATTTGGAAGAGAAAGAGACACAGGGAGACGCGGGTTTGACAGTGAGACGCGAGGGTCGCAGACGCGGGAGTCGCGTCGCAGGAATAGCAGACGCGGGGAAAGAGCAGACGCGGGGATCGCGTCGCGGAAAGTACCAGACGCGGAAATCACAGACGCGGGAGTCGCGCTGCGAAGATACCACAAACGCGGGGTTGAGATCCGCGTTAGGAACAAACAGGGAGGAGGAAAGGTGATTCCTTTGTTGTGCCCGACGAAGGGAATTCGGCCCCAATCCAAAAGGAGGGTACCGGCCCTAAGTCTTGCCAACGGAGGAGAACGCGGCCCCAATCCAAAAGGAGGGGTACCGGCCCTGATAAGAGTCATTTTCCAAATGGAGAAGACGAACAGGAAGAGGAACCAGGAAGAGAGAGAGACTCAGGAGAGAGAGTGAGAGGTCCAAGAGAGAGAGAGAGAGATGAAGGCAGGAGAGAGAGAGAGAGAGAGAAAGAAAGAGAGAGAGAGAGAGAGTCAACAAGAGAGAGAGAGAGAGAGAGAGAGAGAGAGAGAGAGAGTCAACAGGAGAGAGAGAGAGAGAGATCCAAGGGAGAGAGAGAGAAGGGGGATCCCAGGAGAGAGAAAACAAGAGAAGGGGGCTGTTGCCCCCTCTGGATCCCACGCACAGCGCCCCCCCTTGGGGCGCCCGGCCTGGCCGCCGGCCAAGTGGCGGCGCCGGGCGGCGCCGACCACCGGCAGAGGAAGGAGGGGGCGCCGCCCCCTCAACAGGAGCACAGGAGGGGGCTGTTGCCCCCCTCCAGCAAGGAAAGAGGGGGGCTGTTGCCCCCTCAACAGAGAGAAAAAGAGAGGGGGCTTGCCCCCCTCTCAGATCAAGCACAGGGGACCCCGGGTGGCCCCCTGGCCGCCCGCGACCGCCGGCGGCTCCCAAGACCGGGGGTGGCTCCGGCCACCCCAAAGAGAAGAGGGAAAGGAGGATGAGTTTGGATTTTGGGGGAGGTGTGATAGAGGTGGTGGAATTTGGGTGGTGGAGATGGTGGATGTTGTTGTTGGTGATGTTGGTGAGGAGATTCGGCCACCGGAGATGGGGGCCCTCGCCGGCGACGGTGGCCGGAGGTGGCTGGCGGTGATGGCCGGTTCGGTTGGGGCTGGCCTCTTGGAGAGAAGAAGAAGAAGAAGAAAGAGAATGAAGGAGAAAGGAAGAAGAGGAGAAGAAGAGAGAAGAAAGAAAGAAAAAAGTAAGAGATGATAGAGGATGATGTGATGAGGGAGTGTGTGATGGGGAGGTGGACCGGGCCCACGTGGAGGGGGAGTGGGCTGCTGGGGTCGGCGCTGGAATTTGGCGGGAAAAGAAAAGAAAGGAAAGAAGAAAGAAAGAAAAGAAAGCAAAGATAGTAATATTATAATATGGTCGCGAAAATCGACAGTTCCAGAATCCCTCCGAAAAATTCTCAAAAATAGCAAATATTATTCTAAGATGTTTGGTGAAATCGGATTCGAAAAATATAATGTATTTTTCAAAATAAAAATCCTGGAATCTTCCGGCGATACCGGTCGATACCGACACCGGTGGAATTTTCATAAATTCATAAAATCCTCAGAAAAAGTATTTAGATAGGAAATGCAATTATAAGAGATAATGTCTAAAGGCCCTTCTAGTAATTCCAATCGGTTTGGAAATTAAAAATTCGGAATCGGTCAGCGGCACTGATCGATACCGGTTTTGAAGATTTTCAACTTAATTCAGGAAAATTCCAGAAAATCATAGAAAATCTAGAATATTGGAAAACAATGTTTAAAACTAAAATCGGTCAAATCAGAATACCAGAAAGACTAAATCGAGCAATACTCTAGGATCGGGCCCTCGGTTCAGACTAGGGCTGACTCCGAGTCCACAAATCCAAATCCAAGACAAAACGATCATATAAACAATTCATAATACAAAACAAATACAGGAAGTAAATCGAAAAAATACGATCGAAAAATCTGAATACGTAACTAAGTACGTATCCTAGGAACGGGGTGTTACAGCTTTATTCACTAAATTCGTTTAGGCGAGTTGCTGCCGGATTTTCTACTCGTATCCTAGACCGAGTATCCCGGTAACCTCGCAGAGCGCATTAGTGTCTAAACTCTGTTCGCTGCCTGTGCCTCCAGCTTGTTCAGCTCCGCCTGGTTATCATGATCAGCGTTCAGCGCTTTACCACTAGATTCGTCTAGGCGAGTTGCTGCCGGATTTACCGCTCGCACTTCAGTCGAGTCGTCCCGGTAACCTCGCCAGACGCTCCAGTGTTAAATACTGTTTGTTGTCTGTACTTCCAGCTTGCTCAGCTCCGCTACTATTCTATCACATGCCATGTATTTACCTGATATCTTAACACTTACCGTGCCATTACTTCATACCTGTCATTTACATGTTACTATTTAACACATGTATATCACCTGCCAACTGGTTTGTTATCACCTAACATCGGACATGCTACTACCTTGGCAAGACCCCTTGTTATGACATGACTTGCCACCGGACTAATATCTATCTCTTGACATGACTGGTTACCTGTCTAATATCTCCATCTTGTCATGCTATCACTTGACACCCGGCATGATATACTTGACTCTCATGATTATCACGATAACGGGAATGATGACCTGACATCTTGCTTACAAACTTGATATACATTATAGTACGAACCAGTACTCCTGAGATGCATGTATTCCTGACTTGTTCTTGCTCATTCCCGGAATCTGATAATCATCTAATAAATCATAAAAGGAACAACTTGCATCGGGTCGGGGGAAACATGCGGCTATCAATATGTGTTCGTGTTTACAGTGGTATTAGGCATGTTGTGCAACTAAAATTTCCGGTCTGACCTGTGGGCCTCCAGGCGACCGAGGGGAGTGCTGGCTCCCTCCTTCCTGGTACCATCATGATAGGGCATACATAAGTCCCTCCTGTTAGCCTTGCGGCTGGTTCCGTCACCAAGCAACGGAACAATCCTGGGCCGTGGTCCCGGGTATGTACGGGACCCACTGTAAACATAGTTCGTTGATACCCCCGCTGGTTTCCAATAACAACCTTGCTTTACTCGGATATGGATTTATGTGTGCTGGGACGCTAGTTCACATAGCTAGATATCAGGGTAAGACGAGTAATAATAAAGTGTCAAGATAATAACCGGCTCTTTAAGTTGTAAGTAGAGGTATGTGGAATGGGACGCATACTGAAGCCTGCGACTTAAACGGCTATGAATTTGTGATATGCCTTACCATATTTGCTTGTCCGGGATTTTACTTCGGATTTTCGGCTTTATGAGTATTATAGCATTAACTGCTCATACTCTGTTTTATCCCTTGTATCTGCCTGCCTCCTGTTCATTATCTTATCATGCCCTGAGTGCAGTCTGGTTGTATGTGCTTGGATTATGGTGACATGAGACAAAGGTATATAGATGAGGGTTTCCTTGTTTGGATTATTCCTTCGACGTACTAGTCTTATGGAGCCGTGATCTGAAACCATACAATCAGATTTGCTCGTCCTCGGCTTTATTTGGTTTTATCGCTTTACATATACTTACCCTTGCTCGCCACTTGGCTTTTGCTTCACCACTCGCCGGGGAGTTTCATCTGACTCCCCTGGATCCTCATGTCCAGGTCATGGAGCTTGGAGCGTGTGGATTCTCCCTGTTGCTGATCAGAGTGGCGCAGCGGTAGCGGTGGATCTCTAACGGACCATTCAGAGCTCTATTCTTCCGGACCCCCCTGTGTGCCTCTCGAGTTTTCCTTTTATAAACTCGTGAGTGCCTTTTGTACTGTTCATACTTGTACATCTCTTTGTAATCTCGCAATTGCGCATATCAGTGATGTAATATTCATGTAATATTGGATCACCTCTGGTGATAACTTTGTAATTGTACTCATATGTTGGAATGTGTAATGCACCACTTGCTTCCGTACTCTGATTCTTGCCTGTACTGATGCTTAGCGTATATACGTGAGGGTATTTCTGACCTGCGTATATACGTTGCAGTAACGTCTCCGTACCCGCCGAACCGGGGCGTTACAGAAACAGAGAAGAGAAGGGAGGAGAAAGCAGAAGAGGAGAGGGGAGAAGGCATGAGAATGACGGGGAGGTGGTGGCTAAGTTGGTCACTGCCATTGGTGGTAGCGCAGTTGGCGGCAGCCTTGGCGCGGCGACGTTCGCAAGAAGGAGGGGAGGAAGAGGACTTGAGAAAAGAGATGGTGACATTGGGGGTAGTGTTAGGTTGAATCTGGTGAATCTGGTGTAAATGAAGATGGGTATGTTGGTGATGTTTTGAGTGATAACTGATGTTTTTTATGTTGCAGAGTTGTTTTATTTACTTTAGTTGCACGATTAAGCGGTGCTTTATAGTATTTATTTTTTATACTTCCTATTGAGTTCCCACGTAAATATTAATGTCATGTAGCATTGAAATTCGCTGAGAAAGTTTATGCAAAAACGCATAAAAAAAAAAACAAAAGAAAAAATAATAATATATTTAAGATTAGTTGTTAACATCATTTAAATTTTATTATTTAGATTAATATTTTTAATTTACATAGTAATTAACTAAGGGTTTTATTTTAAATTTAATTACTTAAAATATATACTTATGTCATATTTAGTAGATCTTGCAAGCTCACAATCAAATAACGAAAACCAAATTTTCAGTTTACTTTACAGTTATATCAAACACTACACTTGACAATATATCTCTCACTCACACTTTCAATTATCAACCAAACACTTCAAAACTTATTTGTGCAAATTTTTTTGATAAGTGCAAAATAGTACCACACTTACAATATACGCCGGAAAGTGAAATCATTACAAACTATGCCTTCTTCTCTCGTCTCTATAAATTTTACAATGAAATTTGGAGGCAACTACTATTATCATATCAAACGTTATTAACATAGATAAAAGATGTTTGGCAAATGAATTCAGTGGATACGTGGCAAGCAACAACTCCGAAAAGAATTAGGAGACAACTAGTGATGATTAGTGACAAAAAGACATGATCCGTTATGTGAGCTGCAAATCTCAGATTAAATAAACTTTTGATACCACTTGCTAGGGCCAACTTTGTTTAATTTATTAAACTAAAATTACATACCCCAAGGCAAAGATTCTTCCTATATCTCACTAGCTGTAACATGTTCAACAAGAACATGAATAGTTGATTATTATTTTAATTTAATTTAGTTGCTATCTGAATTAAATAGGGTAATTTTTTCAAAAAATTACAATATTTTAAAATGATTTCAAAACCCACCTCCCAAAAAAATATTTTCAAAAATCGATACCTGACGTGACATGTTAACGTCACATCGGCGGGAGGACGTTTCGCCCTGCCAGCGTGGTGTTACACGCTGGCGTGAAGTCATTTTTCATTATTTGGAGTTGACAATTCCGGGTGAACAATTTATTTTATACTTTTTTTTTGTTTAAAGTTGTCAATCCCGGACAAAGCAATTTATTTTTTAGCTTTTTTTATCCGGAGTTGGCTACCCCGGACAAATAATTTTATTACTTTTTTGCTTTATATTTGTATGAGGTTGATAACTCCAAACAAAGAAATTTATTTTTGTTTTCAGTGTTTTCTTTGTACGAAGTTGGACAAAGAAAAAAATACAATTGCTTTGTTTGGAGTCGGACAAGGAAAAAAGGCAAAAAAAATTATAATTGCTTGTCTAGGGTTGGCAACTCCGAACAAAAAACACTTGGATAAAAAAAAAAAAATTCCAACTCATACATATCACACTTATCATGTTTAACAAAAAAATTCCCAACTCACAGCTATCATATGTAACCAAAAATATATATCACAACTCATGCATATATCATACATATTCCTATTTAACAAAAAGCAATACATATCACAACTCATATTAAATTCAAAATCACCAATTTCAACTCATTTCACAACTCGTTTCAATATCACAAATTTTAACAAATATCAAACTCATATCACAACTCATAGTACATTCAGCTCAAATCAAACTCATATTACAATTCATATCTAAATCACAATTTTGAAGTCATATTATAATAATACAATCATTTAATATCTCATAACAAACATGCTAATGCACGTGAAATCTACCACGGTCTCGGTCTCGGCCTTGCCACGTGCAAGGGCAATTTGGGACTCTGGTTGCGTGTGTTGTTGGGATGGTCTGGCTTCCTCAGCTCCTCGATGTTGTCGATACATCCTAGCAGGTGGTTGAAACGGTCTAGAGTCGTCATGCCTAAAGTCCTCATTTTGACGTCGTGTGCGTCGTCTAACAACAGGCTTAGAGGTCTTTGGCTCGTCCTGAAATACACCTAGAGGGGGGTGAATAGATTGTATGGCTAATCTAATGACAAAATAATGCGGAATTTAAAAACTAAATGCAACACACTTAGTGTAACCAAAGAGTATAGCCGAATTCCCAGTGAAAGGCTCTGCACTAACTCCTCTTGATTCTTCTGAATAAGAGTTGAGGTGCTATATGAAGCTTGTTGGTTAACAAAAGTATGGCACACAAATAAACCAAGCAGGTATATGATATGAACAATATGAATCAATGCACAATGTTAGAAAGAGAGTTAGCGAAAGTGAATCAAACGCAAACACCAAGATATGTTTCGAGGTTCGAGCACCAGCTCTACGTCCCCGCCTTCACACAGAAGGATTTCACTAACTTGTTCACAAAGGATTTCCCACACAGGGAACCTCCACTGAGGATTTGGATAAATACAAATAGGAGTACACAACACCTCTCTCCAACAATACAACCTCTCACTAGAGGCAAGGCTCAACACAAATCACCTCAACACTTAGAGGGATGGGCACTTAGCCAAACTACAATCACCTCACACTGAGGGATTTCACAATCCAATGCACAACCTCCTCAACACTTAGAGGGCAGGGCACAAAGCCACAAGCAAATGAATGAATACAACTCTTGGTGGTTTCAACAAACCACAAACCAATTCTTTCTCACAAAACAATGATCCTAATAGTGAGGATAGATAGATAGCTCAAGTTGAGAAATCAAGGTGTTTGAAAATCAAATCACAAAGAAAAATACTTGGAAAAAAAAACTAGAATTTGATAGAAATGAAGAACAAAACAAAATCTCAAATCTCTATTTTTTTGCTTTTTCCAACCCTTGAAAACAATTAAAAGATAAATCTTTTGGCTTAAAAACTTTTTGAAAACTTGTATATAAACACTAGAAAGAATGAGAATTTTGCTCTTGAAAAACTTATACAAAAACCACATCAAATATGGGGTATTTATAGCCCCATAACACTCTGCCCGTTGGCAGCAGGCAAAGGACAAAATTGCCCTTCCGATCGACCGGGCGGTCGACCGGCCAACGGTCAAATTTATGACCGTTGAGCCCACCGGTCGACCGCCCGGTCGACCGGGCCTGGATCCAGAGGAGCAAGGCTCTCTGGCCGGTCGACCGCTCGGTCGACCGGAGCTGGATACAGAGAGCAGAGCTCTCTGCTGGTCAACCGGTCGGTCGACCGGGGCTTTTTCCAGAGAGCAGAAGCTCTTGGCGGTCGACCGACCCGGTCGCCCGGCCCACCAGCCTGGCAACGTGCACGTCTGTGCACGTCGGTCGACCGGACCGGTCGACCGACTTCTGCCTCGGTTGACCGGTCCGGTCGACCGGCAGACAGCCAGTCCAGAATTTTAGGGATTAAAAACTTGGGTTTTTGTCTTCTAAAAAATCCCATAAATCACATAAATTCCACAAAAATATATTCTTATTATATCTTTGAAATACAAATATGTGTGACAAAAATTCAACACATATTTCGATCAATTTGAACCATTTTTGTGAGATTAAAAATTTGCCATAAACCAAAAAAACCGTATTTTTCAAAACTTAAATTTTGAAATGGAAATCCGTTTTCTCTAAAACTCATGCAAATACAAAAACATGCTATTGAAACAACTTTGAAGCATATTGTATATGGATAGAATCCAATATACATGAAAGATATTATATCTATGTTTTTGACATGAAATCCAATATTGGTTAAACCGAAAACCAAAAAACCAATAAACTTAAAACAAGTGTGTGTGTATTGTGAACTTGAGCATATCACACTATCTAATTTTTACAATGAGATCTAAACATAATCTTAACTAAACAAACTGATGTCTTCTTATAGAACTCCGTCTCCAAGTTGACTCGATCCAATGTGATCCACCGAGCTTGACTCCAACGAGTGCTAGATGTGAACTTGACGCTCGAGCTTTGAATCACCACGTGAAAGTTCCAAAACACCTTTGTTGAAGATAATCACCTACTAATATCTGGTTAAATATCTAAACTAAATATCACAAGATTATTAGTAAACTATAACTACATGAGTTAATCATCATCAAAACTAGAGTGAAGGGCTTCTGGGCCAACAATCTCCACCTTTTTTGATGATGACAAAACTCATGGAGTTATATATGCATGGATTAAAGTTAAGCTTCAAAGAAGCTCCCCTTTAACTCATGCATAGCAATAAATAATAAAGATATTCAATGAATGCTCAATATGGATATGCATAAACATGATATTTGATACCAATGAAATAAAACACGCTCTGATATCAATTTTAAAATAAACATGTTCTTAAAAAATGTTGCTCTTAACACCAACAAAACTCTTGATACCAACAAAACAACAAACATGCTCTTTGATACCAATACTAATAAAAGATGCTTTTGATATCAATGGTAAAAGATAACAAATTTAAACAAACATGCATATGAACAAACATGCATATAAA